>JAVSCE010000253.1:0-26976 GCA_032199065.1 Smutsia gigantea | reverse complement strand
ACCAGGGGAGCGGCTGGGAGTTAGTGTTTAAAGGGTACAGAATTTATGTTCAGCATGATGAAGGTCTGGAGATGGATAGTGGTAACAAGTGTACAACATGGTGAATGTATTTAATGACACTGAATCGCAAACTTTAAAAAAGGTTTAAATGGCAAATTTTATGTAATGCATATTTTACCACAATAAGATAGATAATTTTTAAAAGAAATGATTCCCAGAAATGACAAGAATGTAGTACAATGTGTGTTGTTACACAGCGCTGGTGAAAATTTACACCTGAACAAACTCTTTTGAAGGTCAATTTGACAAAATATATTGGAAGTTTCTTTTAAAATTAAACATACACCCATGATTCAGCCATCCACTCGTCAGTATTTACCCAAGAAAAATGAAAGCATGTGTTCCCCCAAACTTGTCCACAAATGTTCATGGAGCTTTATTTGTAATTGTCAAAAACAGGCAACAACTCAGCTGTCCATCAACAGGTGAATGGATCAACGACTGAGGTATATTCATGCAGTAAAATACCAATGAGAAATAAAAAGGATATTGATACATTAAACAAAAAAAAATACAGCTCAACTCAGAGCAGATGTGGGGACCATGTCAGTATCGTACTAAAAAGATGTTTGATAAAATTCATTATCCAGTATTGATTTAAATAATTTGTTGATTCATGTAAGGCAAAACATTCTACAGCCCTTTTTTTTTTTAGATAACTTGTTTATAGTAGCTTTATTTATAATAAATCAAAACTGGAAACAATCAGATGCCATTAACGTGGTGAACTGCTAAACATCTGTGGTACATCCATATCATGGAATACTACTAGGAATAAAAAGGAATGAAATAGGCTCTTCTTATATTTACCTATGTATTTCTTTTTTTTTTAATAATTTATTTTTGGTTTTTAAAAAATTTATTTGGGTATAATTAATCTACAATTACATGTGCAATATTATGGTTATTAAACTACCCCCTTCATCAGGTCCCCCCCACCAACCCCATTACAGTCACTGTCCATCAGCGTAGTGAGATGCTATAGAATCACTACTTGTTTTCTCTGAGTTGTACTGCCCTCCCTGTGCCCCCCCAACATTACATCTGCTAATCGTAATGCCCCTTTTCCCTCTTATCCCACCCTTCCGGCCCATTTTCCCCAGTCCCTTTCCCTTTGGTAACTATTAGTCTGTTCATGGGTTCTGTGAGTCTGCTGCTGTTTTGTTCCTTCAGTATTTTTTCTTTGTTCTTATACTCCACATATGAGTGAAATCATTTGATACTTGTCTTTTTCGGCTTGGCTTATTTCACTGAGCATAATACCCTCTAGCTCCATCCATGTTGTTGCAAATGGTAGATTTGTTTTCTTCTTATGGCTGAATAATATTCCATTGTGTATATGTACCACATCTTCTTTATCCATTCATCTACTGATGGACACTTAGGTTGCTTCCATTTCTTGGCTATTGTAAATAGTGCTGCAATAAACATAGGGGTGCATCTGTCTTTTTCAAACTGGGCTACTGCATTCTTAGGGTAAATTCCTAAGAGTGGGATTCCTGGGTCAAATGGTATTTCTATTTTGAGTTTTTTGAGGAACCTCCATACTGTTTTCCACAATGGTTGAACTAATTTGCATTCCCACCAGCCGTGTAGGAGGTTTCCCTTTTTTCCACATCCTTGCCAACATTTGTTGTTGTTTGTGTTTTGGATGTTGGCCATTCTCACTGGTGTGAGGTGATATCTCATTGTGGTTTTAATCTGCATTTCTCTGATGATTAGCAATGTGGAGCATCTTTTCATGTGCCTGTTGGCCATCTGAATTTCTTCTTTGGAGAAGTGTCTATTCATGTCCTCTGCCCATTTCTTAACTGGATTAATTGCTTTTTGTTTGTAAAGGTGCGTGAGTTCTTTATATATTTTGGATGTCAACCCCTTATCAGATAGGTCATTTATGAATATATTCTCCCATACTGTAGGATGTCTTTTTGTTCTACTGATGGTGTCCTTTGCTGTACAGAAGCTTTTCAGCTTGATATAGTCCCACTTGTTCATTTTTGCTTTTGTTTCCCTTGCCCGGGGAGATATGTTCATAAAGAAGTCGCTCATGTTTATGTCCAAGAGATTTTTGCCTATGTTTTTTTTCTAAGAGTTTTATGGTTTCATGACTTACATTCAGGTCTTTAATCCACCTTGAGTTTACCTTTGTGTATGGAGTTAGACAGCAGTCCAGTTTCACTTTCTTACATGTAGCTGTCCAGTTTTTCCAACACCAGCTGCTGAAGAGGCCATCATCTCCCCATTGTATATCCAAGGCTCCTTTATCAAATATTAATTGACTGTATATGTTTGGGTTAATGTTTGCATTTTCTATTCTGTTCCACTGGTCTGTGGGTCTGTTTTTGTGCCAATACCAAATTGTCTTGATTACTGTGGCTTTGTAGTAGAGCTTGAAGTCAGGGAGTGTAATTCCCCTGTTTTATTCCTCCTTCTCAGGATTGCTTTGGCTATTCGGGGTCTTTGTGGTTCCATATGAATTTTAGAATTATTTGTTCCAGTTCATTGAAGAAAGCTGTTGGTAGTTTGATAGGGATTGCATTGAATCTGTAGATTGCTTTAGGTAGTACAGCCATTTTGACAATATTTATTCTTCCTAGCCAAGAGCATAGGATGCATTTCCATTTGTTAGTGTCCTCTTTAATTTCTCTTAGGAGTGTCTTGTAGTTTTTAGAGTATAGGTCTTTCACTTCCTTCGTTAGGTTTATTCCTAGGTATTTTATTCTTTTGATGCAATTGTGAATGGAATTGTTTTTCTGATTTCTCTTTCTGTTAGTTCATCGTTAGTGTATAGGAAAGCAACAGATTTCTGTGTGTTAATTTTGTATCCTGCAACTGCTGAATTCAGATATTAGTTCTAGTAGTTTTGGAGTGGAGTCTTTAGGGTTTTTTATGTACAATATCATGTCATTTGCAAATAGTGACAATTTGACTTCTTCTTTACCAATCTGGATGCCTTGTATGTCTTTGTTTTGTCTGACTGCCATGGCTAGGACCTCCAGTACTATGTTGAATAACAGTGGAGAGAGTGGGCATCCCTGTCTTGTTCCTGATCTTAGATAAAAAGCTTTCAGCTTCTTGCTGTTAAGTATGATGTTAGCTGTGGGTTTGTCATATATGGCATTTATGATGTTGTGGTACTTGCCGTCTATACCCATTTTGTTGAGAGTTTTAATCATGAATGGATGCTGAATTTTGTCAAATGCTTTTTCAGCATCTATGGAGATGATCATGTGGTTTTTGTTCTTCTTTTTGTTGATGTGGTGGATGATGTTGATGGATTTTCTAATGTTGTACCATCCTTGCATCCCTGGGATGAATCCCACTTGATCATGGTGTATGATCCTCTTGATGTATTTTTGAATTCGGTTTGCTAATATTTTGTTGAGTATTTTTGCATCTACGTTCATCAGGGATATTGTCTGTAATTTTCTTTTTTGGTGAGGTCTTTGCCAGGTTTTGGTATTAGAGTGATGCTGGCTTCATAGAATGAGTTTGGAAGTATTCCCTCCTCTTCTATTTTTTGGAAAACTTTAAGGAGAATGGGTGTTATTTCTTCTCTGTATGTCTGGTAGAATTCAGAGGTGAATCCATCTGGTCCAGGGGTTTTGTTCTTAGGTAGTTTTTTTATTACCAATGCAATTTTGTTGCTGGTGATTGGTCTGTTTAGTTTTTCTGTTTCTTGCTTGGTCAGTCTTGGAAGGTTTTGTTTTTCTAAGAGGTTTTCCATTTTTCTATGTTTTCCAGCTTGTTAGCATATAGATTCTCATAATATTCTCTTTTAATTCTTTGTATTTCTGTAGGGTCTGTCATTATTTTTCCTTTCTCATTTCTGATTCTGTTTGTGTGTAGATCCTCTTTTTCTCTTAATATGTCTGGCTAGGGGTTTATCTGTTTTGTTTATTTTTTCAAAGAGCCAGCTCTTGGTTTCATTGTTTTTTTTCTATTGTTTTATTCTTCTCAATTTTATTTATTTCTTCTCTGATCTTTATTATGTCCCTCCTTCTGGTGACTTTGGGCCTTATTTGTTCTTCTTTTTCCAATTTCAGTAATTGTGTCTTTAGACTATTCATATGGGAATGGTCTTCCTTGTTTAGATAGGCCTGGATTGCAATATACTTTCCTCTTACAACTGCCTTTGCTGCATCCTACAGAAGTTGTGGCTTTGTGTTGTTGTTGTCATTCGTCTCCATATTGTCTTTGATTTCTGTTTTGATTTGGTCGTTGACCCATTGATTAATTAGGAGAATGTTGTTAAGTCTCCATGTATTTGTGAGCCTTTTTGATTTCTTTCTAAAATTTATTTCTAGTTTTATACCTTTGTGATCTGAGAAGGTGGTTGGTAGAATTTCAATATTTTTGAATTTACTGAGGTTCTTTTTGTGGCCTAATACGTGGTCTATTCTGTAGAATGTTCCATGTGCACTTGAGAAAAATGTGTATCCTGCTGCTTTGGGTGTAGAGTTCTGTAGATGTCTGTTAGGTCCATCTGTTCTAGTGTGTTGTTCAGTGCCTCTGTGTCTTTAATTATTTTCTGTCTGGTTGATCTGTCCTTTGGAGTGAGTGGTGTGTTGAAGTCACCTAAAATGAGTGCATTGCTGTCTATTTCCTCCTTTAATTCTGTTAGTGTTTGTTTCACATATGCTGGCGCCCCCATACTGGGTGCATATATATTTATAATGGTTATATCCTCTTGTTGGACTGACCCCTTTATCATTTTGCAATGTCCTTCTTTATCTCTTGCTACTTTCTTTGTTTTGAAGTCTATTTTGTCTGATACAAGTACTGCAACACCTGCTTTTTTCTCCTTGTTGTTTGCATGAAATATCTTTTTCCATCTCTTCACTTTTAGTCTGTGTATATCTTTGGGTTTGAGGTGAGTCTCTTGTAAGCAGCATATAGATGGGGTCTTGCTTTTTTATCCTTTCTATTACTCTGTGTCTTTTGATTGGTGCATTCAGTCCATTTACATTTAGGGTGATTATCGATAGATATGTACTTATTGCCATTGCTGGCTTTAGATTCATGGTTCCCAAAGGTTCAAGGGTTGCTTCTTTACTATCTAACAATCTAACTTAACTTTCTTGTTAAGTTTGTAAACACAGTCTGATGTTTCTTTATTTCTCTCCCTTCTTATTCTTCCTCCTCCATTCTTTATATACTAGGTGTTTTATTCTTTGCCTTTAGTTAGTATTTGGATGGTCTGCTTTCTTTGCTATGATTTTATTTTCTCTGGTGACATCTTTTTAGCCTTAGTAGTGCTTCCCTCTAGAGCAGTCCATTTAAGATATCCTGTAGAGGTGGTTTATGAGAGGCAAACTGTCTCAGCTTTTGCTTGTCTGGAAATTGTTTAATCCCTCCGTCATATTTAAATGATAATCGTGCTGGATACAATATTCTTGGTTCGAAGCCCTTCTGTTTCATTACGTTAAATATATCATGCCATTCTCTTCTGGCCTGTAAGGTTTCTGTTGAGAAGTCTGATGATAGTCTGATGGGTTTTCCTTTGTAGGTGATCTTTTTTCTCTCTCTAGCTGCCTTTAATACCCTGTCTTTATCTTTGATCTTGCCATCTTAATTATTATGTGTCTTGGTGTTGTCTTCCTTGGGTCCCTTGTGTTGGGAGATCTATGAGCTTCAGTGGACTGCGAGACTATTTCCTTCCCCAGCGGGGAAGTTTTCAGCAATTATTTCTTCAAAGACACTTTCCAAATCTTTTTCTCTCTCTTCTTCCCTTGGTACTCCTATAATACGAATATTGTTCCGTTTGGATTGGTCACACAGTTCTCTTAATATATTCTTTCATTCCTAGAGATCCTTTTATCTCTCTCTGCCTCAGCTTCTCTGTATTCCTGTTCTCTGATTTCTATTCCATTAACAGTCTCTTGCATCTCGTCCAGTCTGCTGCTAAGCCTATCGATCGCTTGGCTCATTTCTGCATTGTGTTTCCTCACTTCCCTCACTTCCTCCCTCAGCTCTTGCATATTTCTCTGTAGATCCATCAGTATGGTTATGACTTTTGTTCTGAATTCTTTTTCAGGAAGATTGTGCATTTCCATCCCTTCAGGTTCCCTCTCTGGTGTTGTCTGGGTCTGGGTAAGTTTTGTTTGTACCATATTCCTCTGTCTTTTCATGGCGATAGTAGTGGTCGCTGGTAGGTGCCACGTATATCAGCTGGGCTCTTTAAGACTTCAAAAAAAAAAAGAAAAAAGAGAAAGAAAAAAAGAAGGAAAAGAAAGAAAAAAGAAAAAAACAAAACGCCCACTGGGAGTAGATTCTGTGGTGATGCTGTAGGTGGCACTGTTGCTCCACTATTCCGCGGCCACGGCCACGCAGCTCCACAGGGCCCTTTGTAGCTCTGGCCAGGGTGGGAACGAATGGGAGGCTGTTGATCTCTGTGTAAGTCTCAGTGTGGCTACTTTTTCCCAGTCTCCAGCCAAGGGGTCGGAAATTCTCCAGGACTCCCAGCCTGCTGGGCCGAGTGTGCTGGGACATTCCTGGGCCCTTGTCTCTTTAAGACCGCTAAATAAAAAGCACATGTTTTTCTTTTGTCCCGGGGAACTGGCTGGGTGGACCTGCCATCTTGGAACCTGCACCTCTGTCTCTCCAATCTCCGCTACACCATGCGATGTGTGTCAGTGTTCCCGGCACAGTTCACCAGGGCTGGTTATTTCGTGGGCCTGTACTTCCACTCCCTCCCTGCTCCGAATCCTCTCCTTCCGCCAGTGCGCTGGGGTGGGGGAGCGCTTGGGTCCCACCAGGACGCAGCTCCGTATCTTACCCGCCTTGCAGGGTGCTGAGTCCTCTCAGGTGTAGATGCAGGCTCTGTGCTGTCCTGTATCTTCTGGTCTCTGTTTTAGGAGGAACAGTTGTATTTGTCGTATTTTCATAAATACATATGGTTTGGGGAGGAGATTTCCGCCGCCCTGCTCACACCGCCATCTTCCTGGAAGTCTCTACAGTCCTTTTTAACCATTAATGGATATATACAAATCACCTGGGAATTTTGTCAAATTGCAGACCCTGATTCAGTAAGTCTGGTATAGGCCTGACAATCTGCAATTCTAACAAAATATCTAGTGATGCTGAGCTGCTCGTCAAAGTGTGATTCACAGATCAGCAGCCTCAACATCACTAGACATATTTTAATTGGAAAATGAAGGAAAGCAATCAAGCATTTATTCTGCCTCTTCTGTATGTACTCTACCTCAAGATACCCAAAGAGTTTATATGGAAATTTTCTTTAGAGAAGACTTCCAACTATGAAATGAGGAAAGAATGCTAGAATTAGAATATCATCATTTCATAATGCCTTATGAAATAACAGATCTAAACTAGATCATCAATGGCTTAACCTGAGCTGTAACTTAATAATAACTACATAAGCTATTAAGCTATTAAGGTACTTGAATGATAAAAGCTGATAGAGCAGCTTATAATGGATGGTTCGGGCTGGCAAGGGCAGAACCCACTGATCACTTGTAATATCAAAGAGAGGCAACCAGACCCTGTGTGTCAGCATCTCTCCTGGCCCCCAGCCCCCCACCCCATATGATGCCACAGGAAGTATCAATGGACACGCCACTCGGGTTCCACCTGTGAGATGGTGGCAGGCTTCCCTCCAGCTGCGGGAAGTGTGGCCTGGCCTATTCCTGACACCTGGGTTCCTCCCGGAGGGGGGCTGACCTCAGGTTATCCTCCCGCCCCAGAGACAGGCTAACTGAGAGCACAAAAGCGTAGTCCTTGCCTCTGTCTGGACAATTGGAGGGGCTGTTGCCTGCTCTAGAGCTCCCGGTGGCTGGTGGAGACGCCCGTTTCTGCCTTCACAGCCCATCGCTCTTGTCCCACCCGCTTCTCCTCTGACCCTGACAGCCTCCCCAGGAGACCTCTTCAGCAAGGCCCCTCAGGAACCACACTCTCCCCTGAGGTCAACCTCTATCTATTGCTCCCTTAGCCTTTCTCAGGGGCCATTTAAACGGATTCAAGCCTCACGTATTAAAAACAGAAACAAAACCTCTCTTTCCTCCAGTGATCCTCTTCAGCTGCTGCTCTCCTTACTCTGACCCTCCCAGCCTGGGAGCATCCTCTACTTACTGTCTCTGCGTTCCTATCTCCCGGTCACTCCTCAATCCACCCATCAGCCTCCTCCCTGCTCAGCTGGGGTCCCGAGGAATGGGGAGCTCTGGGCCATTCCCGGTCCTCTGGCCTGTCCTCCAAACTCTGCCCCACCACAGGCTCCGTCAACACGGAGCAGAGTCAGGCTGGACAGGATGCGCCTCAGGAGAGCCCGGTCCACATAGCTCCCCATAGCGGGAGCCAAAGGGCGGAGTCTGTGGAGGAGGCCGGGGCGCCTCCTCCTGCAAATGACCAGTGGCAAGTCTGAGCTGACCTACAAGTGCTGGAAGGTGCCACAGTTTGGTCCCAGCGCATGAAGAGCCAGTGCCGTCTGCAGGGGACACACATGGTGGCTGATGGGCAGGCAGCATATGTGACCTTCCATCTGGGTGCAGCCAGCCGGTCAGCATGTGCCCCATTGCCGTTTCCCAGGCTTGGGGGAGACTTGTGTATTAAATCAATTTAATACATTTATTGATTAATTAACGTTGAGCTCACAGCCAACAGCACTAGAACTCATCGAAGCTCATCTAACACGTGTTTTCTCCCGAGGCACATCACAGCCTCTCACACGTGGGAGCACCAGACGGCACGACGGCGCCCTGCTGGGGGGCCATTTTAAAGAGCGAGATCACCAAAAAAAAAGACAAAAATGCTAAAACCATGGCACTAAATAGACTGCCAGAGGGACACTTGTTTACAGTGGGAAACCGGAAACAGGCAGGCAGGGGGTCACCTTATTTGACCTCAGCTGTGGATGGGCACCTTCACTCCAACTGTTTGCCACAGAGCACATGTCCTGGATGGTCATGAGTGCACCATGAATACTGATTTGGGGGTTACAAATAAATTTTAGCAAGTAGTTGAATTTGCAAATATGAAAAATGCAGGAATAACGAAAATTGACTGAACACATTATGAGATGTACTGTAAGCAATTGGCCTTCGTGATTGGGAGGCTGGAAGTCTGCAACCCGTAGGACGGACCGTCGGGAAGGGCCAGCTGGAACTAACTCTCTGACAGGCAAAGTATCTTGTTCAGGAATCCTTCACTCTGCTCTTAAAACTTTTCAACTGCTTCAATTAAACCAGACTGTCTAAGATCCTCTCCTTAAAATAAATGTCCACGGACTTCCATCACATGTACACAACACCTTCCCAGCAACACCTCGATTAGTGTTTGACCGAAAAGCTGGGGACTACAGCCTGGCCAGGCTGACACAGCAAAGGACCATCACAGTCACTGAAAGAAACTGCATTACAGGTGTAATATTGAAGAAAGAGAAGTATGATAAAGACTATGTGTCATCCGGTTTCATTTTTAATAATGAATATGACAGGACAAAAAGACACAGCTTTTTTTTGTGCTGAAAAAAATATTCTTGGGAATGAATGGAAGAATGAAAGCAGCCAAACTGAAAAGGCCCAGCCCATCGGTCCGCCTACAAATGCATTTAAAGATGCAGGGGTTTTGTGTAAGGAAAACTCGATTCAAAAAAGCTGGAGAACTTCCAACACTTGGATTTGTTATTTCACAATAAGCTTTTATCGAGCATCCTCTAAAATTGCTTACCAAAGAGCCAGAGAAAAATATCCCAGTCTCTTAGGGAGATGGGTTGGAGGGCAAGGGCATGTGCGCAGAAATTACTGAGCTGCTTTTTGGACTGCATCAGAAGAAAACACTGGAAGCAGTTCCCTTGTTAAATGGTGTTATACATTCTAGACTAGATGACATTTCTTTTAATATTTGAGACAGCAGCCTCCCATTCCTCTGGAGCATGCAACTGGACGAAACCACAGACACCTCTCAATCTAGGGATCTCATTGATTTGTACTCTGGCCAGGCTGACACCATCAAAGACTTCTTACTTTGAGTCGCTTTTCACAAACTACAAAGGGTGTTGACATTTTGGAAGTGGTAAAGGGTTTTTCATGAAATCTTTGCGTCGAAAGAGAAACTTCATTCTCTGCCCTCCGGCAAAGCTGATTTTGCAACTTAGTGGTAAAGAAATCTCCTCACTCAAGTGCTTTCTGCATAGACATGCATGAGGAATAAAAACTTTTCTGACATCTCTGAAAGATATTTTGTCAACGTTCATGAAGGTCATTAACTTTATCAGAAGCAGGTCTTTCAATCACTGCATTTGAAAAAGTTTTATCAGGAACTGGGAACCCAGTATAGGGACTATTTCTCACTGGCTCTAAGGACAAGCCCTAAAGCATTTATTCAAACTAACAGCAGAGGTCTCACTTTTTCTTCAAGAAAGCAAGCCAACTTTGGGAAACCATCTGAAGGACAAGATTTTATCTGTGGGTTGGCTGACTTGGCAGATATTTTTAACCACATGAATGAGCTGTCTTCCTATTGAAGGTCCTGAAATGACCGTTCTTGATGCTCCGAGAAAATTTACAAGCTTTCTTGATTGAGCTGCCAATACAGAAGAAGAAAACAGAGCCAATGATATCCTTACAAATGACGAAGTGCTGGGGAGGAGCTTTACCAGGACAGAGTGCTCACACAAAATGCTCTATCAATTTTTTTACAGAGATTTGCTAACACCTGGAAACACTTCATAATTCTTTCAAAAGTTATTTCCATCTTTAAGGGCATCAAAACTGAACCATGAATCCACAATTCTTTTCTTTCTGAGATAACGTGTTTCTGAATTGTGACCTAGCTAAATATAAATTCATTGTTCTTAGGACAAAAATACTCATTACAAATAGAACTAGAAGAGCCTTGAAGAATTCTGTTATTCTTTGAGAAAAGCCTACCTTCACTTAGGAAAGCAAGCCCTGAAAGTTTACCCATATGTCTTTGCAAATCAAGATTTTCAGGATGTATGCCATCAAAAAGAAAATTTTACATCAATTGAATGTACAAAAGTATATGTGTATCATTTTGTCAAAGACCACCCTATAGTATAACTTTTATTCAAAAGAGCAATAGCTTTCACACTGTATCTTTAAAAAATAAATTTTAACTTTACTTATACATTTTTAAAATTAATGTATAATTTACATTCAATAAAAGACACAAATCATAAGTATAGTTTTATGAGTTCTGAGGATGGCATACATCTGTGTAACCCCAATCCCAATCAAGATACTATTTCCAAAACCCCAGAAATACCTTTGGGCGCCTTTCCATTCAATCTCCACCCCATTCCCAGAGGCAACCAATATTCTGATTTCCATAACAATGATTAATTTTGCTGGCCAGTTCTGCCTTCTACCATTTTATATAGTATTTCTGAGTCATCCATGTTGTTGAGTAAATAGTTTTTTTCCTTTTCATTGCTGAGTAGCATTCCACTGAGTTAATATACCATAGTTTATTCATCCATTCTCCTCTTGATGGGCATTTGTGTTGTTTCCAGTTTTTGCCTACTATGAATAAAGCTACTACAAACATTTTTTATGAGTTTTTTGTGGACATATTATGTTTCAACTTCCCGAGTAAATATTTAGTATATTGATGAGTCATAGTGTGATGTGTGTTTAGCTTTACACTATTATAAACTATCAGTGTAGGTGTTTTAACTTTGTAGCAGTCACTTTCCCAAATGGCTGTACCGTCTTTACATTCTACGAGCAATATATGAGAGTTCTAGCTCTACACCCCTGATATTTGGCATTGTCAGTAGCTTTAATATTAGCCTTTTGTTGACAAATGGTTTTTTTACTTTCATCTGGACATTTCTATTTTCTCCTTTATTCTAAAATGTGGTGGATTATATTGATTCTCAAATCTTGATCGACTTTGAATTGAAAACACATCCCACTTGGGTCATGATGTATCATTTTTATATATTTCTAAAAATTTGAAAGAAATTTTATGTCTATGTTGATGAGGGACAATGATCTTTTGTTTTTCCTTGTAATGTCCTTGTCCTATTTTGATATCAGTCAGTGCTTATAAAACAGACTGGGAAGTGTTCCCCCCTCCTCTCTTTTCTGAAATAGTTAAGATTGGTGTTATTTCTTCCTTAAACATTGGATAGAATTCACTTGTAACACCATCTGGATATGGAGTTTTCTTTGTGGGAAGATTTTAAATGATGAGTTCAGTGTCTTAAGTAAATGTAGGGCTAGCTATTCAGATTTTCTATTTCTTCTTGTGTCAGTTTGGGAAAGTTGTTTTTCAAAGAATTTGCTCATTTTCTCTAACTTGTTAAACTTATTTGGAATAGAGCGATTCATAATATTTTCTCATTATATTTAATATTTGTAGACTCTGTACCAATATACCTCCTTAATCCTGATATTGGCTATTTGTGTTTTCACTTCCTTTTTCTTACCAGTCTAGTTATCAATTGTAGTAATTCTTTTAATCCTTCCAATGAACGAACTTTTGCCTTGATTTTTCTTTATCATTAATTTTTCATTCTTAGTTCCTTTTTCTACTTATTTTAAGCATAATTTCCTCTTCTTTTTTTATGTTCTTAAGCTGGAAACTTAGATCATTTAAAAACATTTTTCTTTCTTTTCTAAAGCATTTAAAGTTATAAATTTCCACCTAAACACTGCTTTAGCTGCATCCCCAAATGTTATTTTCATTGCCATTCACTTTGTAATAGTATCTGATTTGTGATTTCCACTTTGACCTATTCAGAAGTGTTTTTCAGAAGTGTACTTAATGTGCAAACTACATAGTGATTTTCTAGATGGCTTACTGTTACTGGTTTCTAATTTGCTTCTGTTATGTCAGAGAACATACTGTATATATTTTTAAATCTTTGAAATTTCTTGAGATTTGTTTGGTGGCCTTGAATATTTTGGTGAATATTCCATGTGTACTTGAAAAAGAATGTGTATTCTTCAATAGTTAGGTCCAGTTAGCTGGTAGTGTTCAATTCTTCTATATCATTAGTGATAATTTGTCTACTTTATTACTAAGTAAGGGTTATTAAAATCTCCAACTGTAATTGTGAATTTGTCTATTTCTCCTTTTGGCTGTCAATTTTTGCTTTGCATGTTGTGAAACTTTGTTATTAGGTAGATACAGATGTAGGATTGCTATACCTTTCTGATAAATTGACCTATTTTTCATTATAAGAATGTCCCTCCTATCTTTGGTTATACTTCTCATCTTGAAATCTGTTGTGTCTGAGTTTATAGCCACAACATATGCCTAGTGTTTACATGGTATGTCCTTTTCGACCCTTGTACTTTAACCTGTCTTTTTTCTTTAAACTTAATGGGCATCTTTTGTAAATAGCCTATAGTTATTGTGTTTTTCATCTAGTTTAATGATGTCTACCTTTTAATTGTTTAGTCCATTTTCACTTATTGTAATTATTGATACAATTTAGTTCTAGTCTATCATCTTGCCATTTGTTCCCTAGTGTTCCATTTAATCCTTAGTTGGGGTTGAGTATTTTTTTAGTATTCTGCCTCTTTGGAATTAGTATTCCATGTTCTCTATTGGATTTTCAGTTACCTCTTTGTATATTTTATTTAATGGTTGCTCTAGAAATTATAATATGCATCTTTATCACAGTTTACCTTGAATTAACATTATACTAGTTTAAGTGAAATACAAGAATCTTAAAACCATATAATTCCATTTACTCAGTCTGTGCTACTTCTGTCATATATTTTGCTTGTACATGTATTGTAAAATGCAGGTACTGCTTTTGCTTTAGACAGGGGTCTTGCAAAGGGAACATTATTTACCATCTCCGGTGTTTCTTATTTCTTTTCATCTGGTATCATTTGCCTTCAGCCTGAAATTTTTTCTTTAACATTTCTTGAATGTAAAGTATGCTGGTGATGAAGTCTCTCAGCTTCATTTATTTGGAAATTACTTATTTCTCCCTCATTTTTGAAGAATACTTTGTAGATACAGAACTATGATAATTTCCTTTTAGCACCTTAAAGATACCACCCACTGTCATGTATTTTTCCTGATGAGAATTGAGCCACCATTCTTACAGATGTTCTTTGCATGGAATGGGGTCCTTTTTGTTTGGCTGTTTCAGAGTTTGTCTTTGGTTCTGTTTTAAAACAATTCAGTTATGAAGTGCTGAGGTATGACTTTCTTCTTGGACCTATGGGTTGTTTTTCATCACACTTAAGAAACTTTCAGCCATTGTTTTTCAGAGGCTTTTTGCTGTCCCCTTTATTCACTCCTCTTCCTCTTGGACTCAAGTACACGTGTTATACAAGATACTGTCTTTGAGGCTCTGTCTGCTTTTCCCCGGTCTTTTTTCTCTTTGAGCTTTAGTTTAGATAACATAGGGAAGGAAAAATAGTATTTTTTTCTTTACCTTTCTAAGTTCTTGTCTGAAGTCCCTTTAACAAAAGAGAAGCATACAGACTTATTTAATGTGATTTTTACGTGACTCAGAAGCCTTCACAAGGAAAAGAAGACCTGAGGAAGCGGTTAAACCTGAACATCTTTATGTTAGGGTTGATGGAGTGGAGAGTTGTGGGGAAAAGTGATAGGACCAAAAAAATGAGCTAAGTGTGTAGTAAATGGAGGGAAACAGAAAGGCTGTTAGGTGTAGGAAGGGCACCTCTCACAATGAGGGTCTATGACCTGCTTCAGGGAAGTCAGGAAGTCCTTCCTGCACCTTGTTTCAAATCCCTTCAGCCTGAAATATTCAATATGCTAAGATACCATATTTTGGGGTAGTGTGGCCTGAACTCTGTCAACAGCATCTATTAATGTCTTCTAGTTTACTAATCCTTTCTGCTGTTAAGCCCTTCTAGTGAATTTTTTTTTTCAGGTACTTTTTAGTTTTAGGATTTCCATTTGGCTTGTTTCCTTCTTTCCAGAAATTCCCTATTTCTTCATACTATGTATTTTCTCTGAAAATTCTTTTATATATTTATAAATACAAGGATTAAAGTCCTGGCCTACAAATTTCAACGTGAGTTGTTTGACTTTTCTCTTGGTTGTGGGCTACATTTTCATACTTGATTGCCATGTCCAGTAAATTTTTTGCTTACTGGACATTGTAATGATACACTGTAGAGTCTGGATTCGTGTCTCTTCCACTAACGCTACTGAATTTTGTTCTAGTAGGTAAATTCCTGACAGATCACCTTGATTATATGGGGCTTTAGTTTTAGGCTTTAGGGCTTTGTTAAGGTAAGTCTATTTTGGTTTTACATTTTGCCCGTAGTCTCAGAGCTTGGTGCTTAGGCCTGGAATATGGCTGTTACTATGGCTCTTGCTTAGTGTGTATCAAACCCCTCTAGGTGGGCGTCACTTGAACTTAACTCCAAACTGCTTCCAGGTCCAGGGAACTGCTGGCTTCTGTAGCCAGCTCTTACCTTCCTAGTTTTTTTCCCCCCAGGTTCATTAGAATCGTGCCTGGTGCATACACAATTCAGGACTGACCAAGAATTGAAAGTGTGTATGCACATTTTATGGCTTTCTCCTGTTTCCCTCATTTCCAGACCTGCAGTCCAACTTGACTCCTCAGTGCAGTTAAGACCTCCTTTCTGCTTAAACTGAGGAATCATGCTAATTGGGGGTACCCTCAGGGAAAATCTGGCTAAACCCGCATCACACCCAAAGTCCTTACCTTCTTTCGAGGATGTTTGTCCTCTAGCACTTCCAAAGTTGATTTTTTTATTTTGTCCAGATTTTAAAATGGTTATCAATGGGAAAGCTTAGTCTATTTTACACCACTCCAGCATTGTCAGAAGCAAATTAATCATTTTTCATGTAGACACGTTAATGAACATGTGTAATTCTACAAAAGCTGCACTTAACTATCGTAGTGACATTTCCTTTGTAGCTTTAAGAAATTTGAAAACACTGAGGGGTTCAGAATCCCCAACACAAAAATTAAAACCTTCTGTGAATAATTCCTGGCCTTTAGATTCCACTATCATAACTTTCCCTGCAGCTGGGGTGTTTCTCCAGGTTCCTCTATCATTTACTGTGTACCTACCAAGCTCAGACACCATTCTAGGCCCATGGGACACAGCAGTGAACACAACCAAGACCCTCTGCTTGGAGACTTGTTTTCTCATATTTGTATGTCGAGGAACCATAGAGGATGCCTCCAGGCCTTTCTCTTCGTTACTGACCTGTAGGGGACAGCCACTGGCTCCCATCTATTAACTGGAATGTGTTGAAAGATCTAATCCCAGGGTTTTTTCTTTTCCTTCCCTCTCCACCTCAGCCTAGTGTCAGAGCCACCCCTGAAACCTACCCATTTTCAAAGGGTGAGTGGTTTCTGGCAGTAAGGTGGGATCACTTGTCCGATGCTGGAGGGAAGTGTTAAACTGAGGCAAGATTGACCACTGGACTTGCATTTGGTCACTGGCACCCTTAGCAAGCACAATGTGGGTGTGGAGACAGAAGCCACAATGCTGGGAGCCATGGAATGGCAGACAAGAGTGTGGTCATCATGTTTGCAATGAGAAGAGGCAACAGCTAGGTGGGGAGGTACTGTCAGGAAACAGTATCTTTTGGGGTAAGAAAGCTTTGGCATTCTTTAAACAGGGCAGGGGCTAGAGACACAAGGAGGTAGTTAGTGGACCAAGGATGGATCAATGGGATAACTCTCAGGAACGGAACAGGCCATTCTCTGACCCAAATGGTATCCACTTTTCTGGGTATTCCTCAGCATATGTGCTGAATGGCCTTTCTGCAGGTTCCAAGCCCTATCACTTAAATCGAAGGGTGTTTGGAATTAAAAGACCAGTGGCCTGAAATTTAAATCTCCAGGCTTCCATCTGGACATGGTCTCCACATCCTTGTGGATGTGCTGCCACCTGCTGGAAGAATAACATTAGTGGTTGACAACCATTTGAAGAACTGCTTTTCTAAAATGGCTGCACACCTACCCACCAATCAGAAACCAGACTGGAAGAATGCTTTAGGATTAAGATATTTGCACAACTCTGGCTCCTAAATGTAAGCCCTAGCTCTCCTCCCTAGCCCTGCAATCACCCTCCATCCTCATCTTGCTTCCTTTGGAAGTCAGCAGAATACCTCTGGTTGCAACACCCAGTAACAAGGCTACCTGGTATAGGACGAAAGGGCATCAGAACCCTAATTTTGTGTCCTTGTGTTGCCCCACAGCAGGTTTAGAGAGGAACTGCAGTAAATGCCTGGCAGTTACTAAAGGATGCAGCAGGAACAGGGTGGTTTCAGGTTCATACCTATTTCAATGCAGGCCCTACTCTAGGAGCCAAGGACTCCTGCAATGGTGCTGCTGGCAGGACCAGGCACAGGACTCTGCTTGCCCTCTGAAAGGGAAACCACCAGAATTAAATCAGGCCATCAAACCAGAGTGAGCCACAGGCCATTCTGGGCCCAAGCTGGTGGCAATCCTAATTCATGTTCCCAGGAAGTTAAACAGGTATTTTCAAGTCTACTTAAACCCACAGGCCTGCCAGGAATTGAACAGTTATCAGCACATGCACCAACTTCTTAAAGGCTCCAGAGCCACCCTTTGATGGGTACCAAGAAACCCAAAATCCAACCTCACAAGCCCCTTTCCAGAGTCCAGTTTGGTTAAGTATGATCTGCCCTAAATTTTGATGTGTTCAGTCCTCTCTATTCATTTGCATCCTTCTTTTGGTTGCCTTTGTTTATTGAATGCTCCCAACCAGTTTATCATCCTGATTTGGCACTTTATCATTAGTCTGCTTACAACAGGTAGTTAAGGGTCCACAGGCTTTTCGAATTGCCTTCCTAGGTTTAAAAATCTCAGCTCTGTACCAAGGAGGGCACTGCTTACCATATGGCCTTTAACTTGTATTTAACGTAGTGATGGGGGACAGAGAATGCTTCATCAATCAGATGGAATGAAAAGTATGCATAGTGCAAACCCAAACGCCTTTCTTGCCAATTGAACTGGAGAGTTCTGGTGTTGGAGGTCTTACTAAAAATACCAGGTCCATCTACTACATCAGGACTTTCCTCCCCAGGTTCACAGCCCAAAAGCCTCCACTGGTCCATTCCACCAGCACCCATTCTATTAGTCATAGCCAGTGATAGAAGTCATACCCTGTGCTTTTCTAGGGAGACTGCCCCATGTGCTCCTGCACTTTTCCAAACATGGGATCCTCAGGCCTGCTCCATGTGGGGGAAGCCACAGCAGGCTTCCTTCCAGCAAGGCTCTCTGGGCTGCAGAAGCTGGTCACCTCACCAGCCATTTCACTGAAACTGGTGGCTGGGACACTTGACTAATGCATCAAGCATTTCCACTCGGTGGGGTGGATCTGGAGCAGCAGAGCTGGCTTTGCTGTCACCTTCAGTGACATTCTAGGAGAAACACACCAGAAGTACAAGTCTGGCACCAGAGTTTAGGACTTTTAATCTGTCCCAAAGTTGCTGAAGCAAAAATCATGATAAAACATTCTGCTTTCCTTTACACCCCCCAACGCAAAAAAACAAAAACTATTTGTAGGAAAAAAATGGTTTTGTACATGGGAAGAAACAATATAAATTCAAAACTTACAGAGAAGGGTTAGCTCTATCACTCATCTCTTTAAAAAGTTTATATGAATATCCAGTCAAAACCAACAGGGTTAACTCCCTTGAAATGTCATCTATACGAATCTCCAAGTAGACCACAGGACTGTATACTGTCTTGGAATGTCCTCAGAAGGCTCTGTCATTGATCAGGTAACAGAGTAAAAACCCCAGAGTCCGTTCTTTCAAATGGAAGAGGGAAAGACAGAGGGATAGAAAGAACTATTCAAACTTCGTCTTCTTTCCTTGTGGCTTGTGGTCTCCTCCTCCTCCTCCTCTGCCTCCTCGGAAGCCTCCTCGCCCTACAAGAAGGAAAAGACATCATTGAAGAACGGGTGGAGGGCTGCCAGGAGTCCTGCCCCCATCACTAAGACAACTTGGGGACTAAATGCAGGAACCTTTCTTCGGCTTGGACAGGTTCTGAAGTGCATGTGCCATGTGGTGTCCATTGCAGATGCTCAAGTAGCCCCCCCATCCTCCTTACCTCCAAAGCCTCCCCGGCCTCTGCCACCAAATCCGCCTCTTCCTCCCCTGCCACCACCTCGGCCTCCAAAGCCGCCTCTGCCTCCACCACGGCCCCCGAAGCCACCTTCGCCCTTGGGCTTGGCCCAGTCCAAGGTAACTTTGTTTCCATCAATTTCACCATCCTCCATGGCCTCCTTGGCGGCTTTGGCATCTTCCTCACTGTTGAAGTCTACAAAACCAAACCTGAAATACCAAATGTCATTGTCCATTATAAAACAAACACTGAACAAGAGCCAAAGTTAACCTCCCATGTTGGATTAGTCATCTGACAGAAAGCAGCCTGGCTTCACCGAGAACAGGCCCAAGTGACAGTAGCTCCCTATGTAAAGTTGAAACTGGTTTTATGTTTAGAGAGAGCTTCAACACCAGATGTCTCACAAAACAGCAGAATGTACCTCTGTGAAGACAGAAGGCAAAATAATGCTAGCTCTGTGAATTGTCTCTTCTTCTCGTGCGAATCCATAAACTGCCACTGATCGGCAGAGAGGAGCTCAATGAGAAGACATGTCAGATGGGAGGTCTGCACTCTGCAGCCGCTGTACATTTTCTGCATCTTACCCTTTAGAGGATCCAGTCTCCCGGTCAGTGACTATTCTTGCACGAACAGAGCCATCAAATGACTCCTTCAATGTCTCCTCTGTGGTATCCTCAGACAGACCTTTGACAAACAAAGTTTTGGATGGCTCTGAGAAGAAAAATGAAAATTGTACACATTACTTAGTCACAATTCATAATAACCAGGTACTGGCCTTGCCTAACATCCAGTGTATGACTACTGGCCAAGAATGCTGAGCAGAAGCTAGCCTCTAACCTGAATCGTCTGCATGAGAAAAGCAGGTAAAAGCAATTTAGCCAGCTAGTGCTGTATTAAAAAACAGCACCCTCAACCACTATCTCAAGTTTACCAGAGTATGAAAATCCTATCTTGGGATCTTTTATGGAAAGCAGAAGCAGCATCTCAAACAAGAGAGTAATCCTAAAGCAGGCAGCTACAACCACCATATAGGGCAGTAAACCATGGGCCAATTTTGCTGCTCAGAGAATAGCTGGATCAGAACTTGACTATCTAGAGGATTTTCTTGACATTTCATCAATTATTTCTCAGACAATCAATCATCATATCCAACCTTGCTCACTCAGCAGCAAGAGAAAAACATGTTAATCTCTAGATCTGACATTAAAAAGTTCAAGCACAGTATTAAAAAGTGCTATCCCCTAAACCACAACACTCAGGTAATAGCAACTTACGGCTTCTTGCATTAGGGGATCCTCTGGGTCCTTGCAACTCCAGCCTGATTGCTCTGCCCTCAATTTCCCTTTTATTACAGGAATTTAAAGCTTCTTTAGCATCTTCAAATGACGCAAATTCTATAAATGCATACCTGAGAATGAAGTCAATACTTAGAATAAGTTACCAAGAACATGACTTCTCTATCATATCTGATGCCAAGCCTTTTACCTAAAGCATTTAAATGCTATTTATTTTATACCAACTTGTGTAACTAAAATGATTCAGCTTCTAATGTCTAGGAACACATTATTTTACACTTTTTTTTAAAGACCTGTATAAGAGTGTTTTTTTGCAATCATTAATCTATAATTACATGTGCAACATTATGGTTACTAGACTCCCACATCATCAAAAGTCCCCCCCAAAATACCCCATTACAGTCATTGTCGATCAGCATAGTGAAATGCTATAGGATCATTACTTGTCTTCTCTGAGTTGTACAGGGCTCCCCATGCCCCCCCCCTACATTATGTCTGCTAATCGTAATGGCCCTATTCCCCCTTGTCTCTCCCTTCCCACACATCCTCCCCAGTCCCTTTCCCTTTGGTAACTGTTAGTCCCTTCTTGGGTTCTGTGAGTCTGCTGTTTTGTTCCTTCAGTTTTTTTTTTCTTATACTCCACGAGTGAAATCATTTGATACTTGTATTCTTATTTCACTGAGCATAACACCCTCTAGCTCCATCCATGTTGTTGCAAATGATAGGATTTGTTTTCTTCTTATGGCTGAATAATATTCCATTGTATATATGTACCACATCTTCTTTATCCATTCACCTACTGATGGACAATTAGGTTGCTTCCATTTCTAGGCTATTGTAAATAGAGCTGCGATAAAACATAGGGGTGCATGTGTCTTTTTCAAACTGGGCTGCTGCATTCTTAGGGCAAATTCCTAGGAGTGGGATTCCTGGGTCAAATGGTATTTCTATTTTGAGTTTTTTGAGGAATCTCCATACTGCTTTCCACAATGGTTGAACTAATCTGCCTTCCCACTAACAGTGTAGGAGGGCTCCCTTTTCTCCACATCCTCGCCAACATTTGCTGTTGTTTGTGTTTTGGATGTTGGCCATCCTCACTGGTGTGAGGTGATATCTCATTGTGGTTTTAATTGTACAAGACAGTTTTATAGCCCATATATGACAACATAAAGATAGTAATTACTTTACCCTTTAGATTTGCCATTTTGGTTCTGGGGCACTTTGATAAAAGTTGCCTTCTCAAATACTTCCTGAAGAGTTTCTTCTGTTGCATTGTAGGAGAGGTTGCTTAAAACTAGAGTTTTTGATTCACCTACAAATAAAAAGATGTAATTGAAGACACTGAAACAGCTTCAGTCACAGCTGTTATCTTGTTTAATAAGAACATGTGCTAGGGCCTGGGGGAGAACAAGCTGATGATGCCTGTGGAACTCTAGTTGTTACTCAACATGTTGAGATCTACAGACTGTTATATCCTGCTTTCTTCCACTCCTGTTCAGATGTGTTAAGCTGACCACTGCTGTCTTCCGAGAACAATATTCTGATTTAAAAATACACATGATCTAAATCATTTAAAGTACACACAAAGGAAAATAAATTTGTCTACCTAAGAATGTGAAGTTATTTCATATAGCTCTCACAACTACAAATAGATGATTTGCTTATCTACAGCTACATCCTATTAACCAGTCAACTTATAAAGTACAAAGATGCAAAGGATTTCCCTCCATCAATTCTGGACCTTGTAGGAAGCTTCTAAATTCTTACCACTCCAAGTGCTATTTTTTCCACCTCTGAAGTCTTGACTTTGACCTTTCTCTCCAGTATAGTACAGGGAAATAGATCGCCCATCTATTTCTGTTCCCTGTTTTTCCTCCAAGGTTTTCTCTGCATCAGCTTCTGTCTTAAATTCGATATAAGCAATCCTACAAGAGAGAATTCTAAGTTAACTTGTTTCTAAAAACCATATTGTTTAACACATAAATATTTTAATCTCAGCAATGAGTGTTTCAGATTAACTACATAAAAATATTCTGTTTTATACTGACTGAAATGTCTGAGGCTTCTGTCATCTTCCACTTTTCAACTAAAACTTCTCCCACTACAGTTCGCCCAAAACTTATAGAAAAATTGTTCATGGTAACCCCACCTCACTGCATAACTATTACTTAAAAAAGCACTTATAAGCCAGACACACTTCACAGTTCTTTGTATGTAACAGCCCATAAAAATCACTATGAATTAAGTTATCATCACCATATAGATGTGAAATCAAAGTATAGGTTATAGGTTGGTTCATTTGCCCAAAATCACACACCTAGGAGACCTGCATCAACATTTCTTTTATAAATCAAGGAAGTACATTAATCTTGTTAAAACTTATAACATTCAGATAGATAATAAAACATACCCTTTACTCTTTCCATCCTTGCTGACTAATCTGATCTCCACAGCATCTTCAAACACTTCTTTTAATTCATCCTGGGTAACTTTGTAAGGCAGATTTTTAGCCAAAAGTGTTCTTGCATCTCGATCTAGGTTTAAAAAAAAAAGGTTAAAAAAAAAGCTCCATGGCTTAAATGACCCCATTCCTCAAACATCATCAAAAACTGACCAATGGAAAAGTTGTTTTAGTAATTTGAAAACCTATGTATATACAGAGCGCTCTGCTAGGATGGCGATGCAGCAGTGGCAAAAACAGCTGCTATGAAAACTGAAGTCACACTGAGTTGGGATACTTAGAGCTCAACCTAGAGTAAGTGCTGAGTATTTTTCAATTAAATATAAAAATCATGAGCACACACTTTGAAACGCTAAGTATACAGAGAAAAGTTGAGGATACAAGAATAGTTATCTAACCTACTTCCATTAAGGAAAGGCCTACTCTGTATTAACCATTTTTTGAGGAAGTCTACTCTTGCTTGCCTGACCTAAGAATTTTAAACACCAACAAGCAGTGCCAGGCACTGTAAACATTTAACATTCTAACCCATTTACTTCTCACAACATTAGGCAGAAACCAAGGGAAAAAGAAACAACTACCCTGGCCGACTACTCAAGTCTACTTTACTAGGTACGTAACCATTAGCAAGCTGCTTACCAGTATTGCAAATTACGTGAAGCCTTACCTTTCTTACTGTCTTTCCCCTTTGGTTTCTCTAGTTTAATTTCATTGCCAAAGACTTTTAAACCAGTAAGTTCCAAAGCTTTTTCCAGGTCTTCAGCAGATTCAAAATCCACATAGCCAAACTTCCTTTAAGATGAAGGCAAAAGTACAGGTGAAAAAAACGGCCAAGTAACACGCACTCTGGTTAACAGTCTGACAGTGCAAACGAGAATTAAGTTAAAAAGCACCTATAGTATTAACATAAGTCAAGGTTCCAAGTAGGAAGACCAGATTCAAATTCACCTTTGAGGTCTTTGTTAGCTACACTGCTCATAACTAATAGCTAACAAAAGAACCTGTTTAAGCACTAGGGAGAACCCTGTCTGCTTTCACCATTATAGCTATTCAGACCTAATGATTTTAGATATTTCTAATAGAAACATTAAATACCTTCTAAGTTATTAAAAATTTTGGGCCATATCACAAGTTAAGGAAGATTACGGAAACTTCAAATTTTGGGGGTTTTACAATTTGATAACTCAATGCATTAAAGCCTTATCTTTGAAGGCTTTTACAAATTCACGTTTTAAAGCTCTAAAAAAAAGGGGGGGGGGAATGCATTAGTGGACCCAGGAGTAACACACACCAGCAGCACCATGGCCAACTCCCCCATACTTACCTGGACACACCAATTCTGACATCCACAACAGCAAGATCATTTTTAGCAAAAAGGTCACTGATACCCGTTTTTAATTCAGGAGCAGATTTGCTGAAGTTCAGGTTTCCAACAAAAAGATTGAAAGATGTAGTTGGCTCTGTGGCTGTACAAAAACATGAACACACATTAGTCTACAAAGTGAACCTAATTTCAAGCACAGAATTTCTACATGCAGCACATCAGCATGCTGTGTGACATCAGGGCTCAGGATTAAGTCCCTTCGTTTGCTCATCACTTGTGCTACTGGGCGCCATACCCCCAGTCCCAATCCCGCTGTTACCTTCCACTTTCTGTTTCTTTGCTTCAGGGGCTGCTTTCTGTTTGGCCATTTCTTTCTTTCTTTTTCCAGGTGCTTCTTTGACAGGCTCTGGATAAGATTTCAAACAATCTGTCACACACAAGTAGCCACACATATTCAAGTGCCTCCTTTAAACAAAACTCGAGTCAATGTACTTCAGAACCTAATTACCTTCCTCCTCTTCTTCCTCCTCCTCCTCTTCTTCCTCATCATCTTCATCCTCCTCCTCCTCCTCATCGTCCTCATCGTCATCCTCCTCGTCTTCATCTTCATCCTCAGCTGTGCTCTTGGCCTTCACAGTAACTGCTTTTGCAGGAGGTTTCTTCCCTTTGGCTGGTGTCGTCTCCATAGCTTCTTCTTCAGAGTCTAGAAGAGAAGCCACAAAACCCAAAAATCTAGACTTTTCCCAAAACCAGCATTAATTCTAGGAAATTCTAAATGAAAGGAAATATAGCCCTGTCGATGCCACTGTGTTGAGTAGCTATGCCAAGAACTAACATCACTGGAAGCAAAATTCTGCGTCACAAAAAATATTCAACATAATGCCATTCTGAGCATTTTCTCAGGGGCAGGCAAACATTTATGGATATTAAGTCTGCCACAATGGTCCAGAAAATTCCCAGAAGGACATTTAGCTAAGCCTGTGTGGTCATGGAAGGAATATGTTAAGCACCGCTCCCAAAACACCTCACATAAATAGGAGCCCAAGAACTACAAAGGCACACGCATTACCATCCTCCTCGTCGTCGTCATCGTCGTCCTCCTCTTCGTCGTCATCATCCTCGTCGTCATCCTCATCATCATCGGACGCAGGGGTGGCAGTTGCTGCTTTTATAACCGCTGGCTCAAATTCGTCCTCCTCTTCGTCCTCCTCTTCATCCTCGTCCTCCTCTTCACTGTCGTCATCTTCCTCATCACTGTCTTCCTTCTTGGCATTCTTACCATTCTTTGCTCCCTTGGCTGGTGTAGCTACTCCCTTCTTACCGGGAGTAGCTACCAATGCTTTGGCTGGTGTGGCTCCCTTCTTGCCAGGTGTTGCTACTGCTTTGGCTGGCATAGCGGTCTTCTTGGCTGGTGCAGGGGCTGCCTTTTTGCCAGGGGTAACAAGTGCCTTCTTGGCTGGTGTGGGAACTGCAACCTTTTTTGTTGGAGAAACCATCACCTTCTTTGCTGGAGTTGTGGTAGCTTTCTTGCCTTTTTTCTGAGGGATGATAACCTCAAAGATAATGAAAAAAAAAAAAACCTAAGTCTATTTGCAAATCCCAAAAGAGAGCCTTGATCCCATGAATGAGTACTAAATTCGGGCACTGGTTCTGGTTCAAGATCACATGCACTAAATATGTTAGCCATCTTAAACTGTGCAGTCATGTCACATGTCCTGCTTATCCATGAAATCTGCCCTCAAATACATAAGCATAAGGAACCCCTCAATAATTCAAATACCCCCGAATTCCTGCACCTCATACTTTAAAGTAGGACACCCTTACACAGACCCTGAAGACAGATTGGATACCACCTGCCACTGTGGGGCCTTAGGCAAGGTTTTAAATCTTAAGCCTCCACCTTTTTTTTTCGTACCTGATAATGGTTAATTGCACCACCCTTATATACTGTTTTAAAGGATTATGGGTTGATATATGTACTGCCTTTAAGTCTTGTACATAGAAAGCTCTATGCGGTAATTGTTATTAAATCATACAGGGCTCCTACAGTAGGTGGTACAATAAAGTCCACTGAAAACTCATTCTTAGGACCAGGGATAAAATGATCAAATAGGCTAGACTGTCAATCTGTGCAAAATTAATACAAAGCAAACTGGGAATGTCAGCTTGATAAAAACCATCATTATCTACATTTAAGTCATGCTCAAAGCCACTGTCAACATTAACACAAAAGGAGGTGGCAAACCTCAATCCACATCTAAAGTCACCAGTAACTGGAATCACAAAGCTCATATACAACAGAACAATCCTGCTTGGAGGCTAGGAAAGAATCTGGTAAGGCTACCTTCAGACGCAAATATGCTCAGATCTGCCACTTACTGGACAGCTAAACTGCCCAGGCTGTTTCCTCATCCAGGATTTGGGGCTAATATGCCAAAGCTGGAAAAACGTAATGATTCAACACAACACACCAGGCCCTCAAGAGGGCACGTGAAAACTTGAGTTTTCCCTGCAATTTGCTTAAAATACTCACCCTTTCCGGTACTGCCAACGAAGAGCTCATTAAACACTCAACCATTAGAACAGCTCATATATTTTATCTTTGCCATACCCAATACCACCTATTTTAACTCTTAGTTCTGCATTAAGTTGTGTTTTGTGTGTAATTACCTCTTCTCCACTGCTCTCATCATCTTCATCTTCTGACATTTCTTCATCTTCACTATCTTCCTCTACCTCCTTCGGAGGAGGAGCCATTTTCTTGGGGTCACCTTGATTT
>JAVSCE010000252.1:0-86990 GCA_032199065.1 Smutsia gigantea | reverse complement strand
GTCCAGGATGCGGGGGAGGGGTCCAGGATGCGGAGGGGTCCAGGATGCGGAGGGGAGCAGGATGCGGAGGGGTCCAGGATGCGGAGGGGTCCAGGATGCGGGGGGGCCCAGGATGCGGAGGGGAGCAGGATGCGGGGGGGTCCAAGATGCGGAGGGGAGCAGGCGTGTCCTCAGAAGGGCCCATAGCCTCAGCATCCCTTCTTTTCGCTGTTCTTTTCAGTCGAGGCTTACTGGGGACACATTTTCTTTTCTCTGGATTCATGCTCCTCCCTCCTCTCTGTCTTAGCATGGGTATCTCAGGGTACACCTCCCTACAGGGCTCTGGGAAAAAGCATCTAAAAGCCTCATGGAAGGCCCTAAATACATGGCCAGCGGGGCTGGGTTTTTCTCTGAAGGTAAAGTGGGGCTCTCCAGAGTCATGGGGCAGAGAAACTAGACAAGTGAGGTGTGTTTCAGGAAGAAACCTCTGGTGGCAGGGTTTTAGTTTGAGAGAGGAGAGGAGAATAAGGCCAGGAGCAGGAAATCCAGACAGGAAGGCTTTGCTTTATTCTAACAGGAAAATGAGAGGAGTCAGAACTAGAACAGAGGGCTTAGAAAAGCATGGGTGAATTGGAGGGGCATGTAGCAGCTGGATCTGACCCTAGTGACTAAATTCAGAGGTGAAGGCTGTTGAATACAACTGGGCAGTTGGGTTGTACATGTGGCCAACTAGTAGGTGTGGTGGCCTCACCAGGCTTGGGAAGACAGCAGGGAGATCCCATAGAGTGGGTTCAGCTCAGGTGAGGGTCTGGAGGAGCCTGGAGGGCCTCGGGGTGCTGGTGCCCAGCAGGCAATAACTAAAGTGTAAGCCCTCCACAAAGACAGGAACTTTGTTTTGTTTGATGACGTGTTGCCAACACCCAGAACATACTGGAAGCACTTTCGTGGCACACAGGAAGCACTCAATAAATATATGATGAATGAATAAACTGTGAGTCTGCAGCTCAGGAAACAGACTCTTAATCTAGGTTTCAGATTATTTATTTCAAGATGAAAGCTGAGTACAAGGCGCTCTGTGAGAGTGTGTGTTCGTGTAAAGTCATCTTTCTCTCTGCCAGAAGAATGACCTGTTTTTACCTACAGTGGTCATAGAGTTTTCCATGGAAATTGATGAGGCCATTGATGTGGTGTTAAGAGCGTGTGGACACCGATTGATTGCAGTAATGCACAATGGCTTGGTTCATCCTACAAGGAGGCTGATGTTCTTGGAAATAAACTCTATTCCATCCTATACAGACCAGCCTGGTGTCATCCATCATCTGAATTATTAACACATGATTACATGCCAGGAGATGATTTTCTGCTCTTGAAATGGCCTCTGAAGGAGTCCCCTGAGATCCTAGTTCCCCTGTCTCTATCCTGTGAAGGGATGTTGCTGTTTGCTGGCTACGGATGCAGTCTTTTGGGCCTGGGCACCCACATGTGAGTCTTCTGCTGGCCTAGGCCCCTGTTCAGGGAAGAACAGAAGCTTCAGGCCTGCCACTCCACCGTCATCCTCGAGTCTGTAAAATTCGTATAATCCGTGACACCGATTTTGAAAAATGAGGTGAAATTCACTTAAAGTAAAATTAGCCATTCTAAAGTGCACAATTCAGTGGCTTTTAGTATCTTAGAATGTCGTACAACCACCACCTCTGTGCAGTTCCAGAATGCTCCCGTCACCTCCAGACGCACCCCACCCTCCCCATGGCACTCACTCCCCCTGTCGCTCCCCCAGCGCTGACAACCAGTAATCTGCTTTCTGTCTCCGTGGATTCATCTGTTCTGGGTGTTTTGTGTGAATGGAACCTGTGTCTGGCTTCTGTGATTTAGCATGACGTTGTCAGGGTTCATCCATGTTGTAGCGTGTGTGTCAGTATGAATTCGTTCCATTTTGCAGAGAAGTTTATGTCAAACCACGGAACTTGCAGACTCCCTTGGACACAGCACCTCTTGGTCCTCCTCCCTACACCTCGGCAGTTCTTTGCATGGCCCGGGCTGGAGAAGATCTCCGCACATCCTACTGTGCCCATATCTCCAGCTAGCCCCTCGGCTTGGCCAAGCTGCAGGACAAAACCCTTCCCAGCCCGGTTTAGCTCTCTGATCTCATTGACCAACCCTCTCCCTGCTGCAGCCATACCCTTTTCTCACCATACCCCGAACATGTTTTTCCTCTTGCCCCGGATGCCTTTCCATCTCCTTGGCCCAACAAACTCCTACTCACTTTTCAAGTTTGAGCAGAATCAGTGGTTGTCTTGTTTTTTATCCCCATGGGAAAGTCAGGAGCCCTCTTGTAGCATTTTGTTTTGTCCCATGTGAACCATGTCCCCCTATTCTCCATGAGCTCTTAGAGGACAGAGCTCAGGGCCCTGCCAGGGAATGTTTGTTGAGTGAATGAATGATCCAACAAGTAAACAAATGGCATTCTCACGCTCACACTATTGCTTGGTCTTGCTAGCTTTTGTTGTGATTTGTCATGTTGTCATTTATTCATGCTTCTTTCTTTTTCCAGAAGGGCTTGGGGTTTGCTTGGGTCTAAATAACTACTCGTGAATGGCATCACCCCATATCCAGCCTTCCAACTTTAGGACCTACCTCATCCAGGCTTGTTCAGAGAAGGGATTTAGAATCTACTGGGTAAATTGGGTGGTAAAATGGAGAAAGTAACTTTTATACCACTGTTCTGATAACACAGGTTTAGAAATGCTGTTTATGGACAAGGCAAAATCAAGCAGGCCTGTGTCCTGAGAGGAAAGACTTAATAGAACTGTGGTACAGCCCTTCATTCAAGTGATGGCTTGTTGTGACTATTATGATAGCAGCACTGATAACTGACAGAGATAACTGTTCAAGGCTCAGCGCGCTGCAGAGACATGTAGCAGCAGTGATCCATGGGGGCAGTCTGGTGAGTCACTCTTTACAAGGCCTGTGGACATGCATTAGCTTACTTGACGTCTGGGAACCAAATTCCTGCAGGCTCCCACCATCCTCGGTTACCAGTGGAAATCCGGGCATCAGCCTGGCATTTGAGCTTTCCGTGGTCTGGCTCTATGAAGTTTTTCTGACTCATCTCCCTCAACTTCCATCTCTCTGCCTAATTCACCCTTCAAAACCCAACTCAAACATCACATACTCTATGAAGGCTTCTTTGAATGACCCCACAGTAGAGTTAGCCACCTCCACCGCGGTTCCTGGGCCTCTGTATCTGCAGGTATCTACTTATGGAATCTGATAATCCATAGTCTTGTCTGACTCCCCCGCTCAACTGAAAGGTCCTTAAGGGAAGGGATTCTGAACTATGTTTTTTTCTTGGAGCAAATGCTTGACAAGTGAATGAGTAGATAAGTGTGTAAAGCTGGGTAGGAGGCAAGCAGGTAGATAACTCTAAGAGATGTTTGGATTAAAATCTGGGAGGTTCCAGAATTCTAGGGTTTTAAACGAATCTCTTGGGACCTGGGCTGTTTTCCTAATTTTGAAAGTATAAAGAACAGGTTACATGACACAAAATCTGTGGAGTGGGTCGGTTGGTTTTGTTTTTCAATATGATGTAAACCAGTTAACGTGGTTTGGTCTGGAATGCTGGTGGACAGGGATAGCGGTCTTTCGTTCATGCAGCTGGGACATGAGCAGCTCATTGCCATGATCAGGGGCCTGCAGAATGCACCTGGATAGCTAGACCAGCTGTTCACAACTGGCATCCATTCTGATCTCTTTGTTGTACCAGATAGGAAGTATTTTTACTTTCACCTCTGCTTATTATGTCATAAGTAGCTTTTGTTTGGTAGGCAGAATTTTTTTTTACCTTATAGTTTTTTTTATTAAGGTATTATTGATATACACTCTTATGAAGGTTTCACATAAAAAACAATGTGGTTGCTACATTTACCCATATTATCAAGTCCCACCCATATACCCCAATGCAGTCACTGTCCATCAGTGTAGTAAGACACCACAGATGGTAGGCAGAATTTTAAAAGGTAGAATGCCTGTGGGTAGGATCAGTGAGGGGTTAATCTGTGTCACGAACGCACACATGGGGACCTGGACTTGGAGGCTCACTTCCCCTCTGCACCCCCAGAGCCACCACTTAGAAAATCCTTGGCCTCCCAGGCATCCCGTCAGACTGTCACAGCCATCACAATTATCATCTTGTTGTACCAGTGACAAAACCAAGGTGTGCAGAGGTGAGGTGGCTGCCTGAGGCTGCCTCAAGAGTGCGCTGTAGAGCAGGGATGGGGATCCAGGCAGTCCACATTCCAGAACTTTCCTCTACCCCACCTGGCTTCCTGAAGTGACCACGCCTATCTCCCTCCTCTCCTGCATTGGGGGAGCAGCTTTTTTGTAGACTTCCTTTTTTAGAGAAGTTTTAGGTTCACAGCAAAACTGAGTGGAAGACACAGATTTCCCTGTACCCTGTGCCCCACACATGCATGCCTCCTCCATGTCAACATCCCCACCAGAAGGATATGGGTGTTACAATCGATGAACCTGCATTTGACACATCACTGTCACCCAAAGTCCGTAGCATACATTAGGGTTCACTGTTGGTGGTGTACATTCTCTGGGTTTCACAAATGTGTAATGTCATGTGCCCACCACTTACATACAGTATACAGACATGTTGGCTGCTTCCAGGTTCGGGCAGTTATAGATAAAGCTGGTATGAACTGCACACAGGTTTTTGTGTGGATGTAAGTTTTCAGGAGCAGATTTTTAGTAATGATTCTAGAGATCCCCACCTCTGGGTGGTGAGCCGGAGCTTGCACAAGCCCGGCAGCCCAGCTTCCTTGGAGAAAGATCAGCAGGTGTGTGCATGAGCCGTGGGTGTGGAAGAATTCCCCTGTCACACCTCCTGGAACCCTCGGAGGGACGCCTCAGTCCTGCAGGCCCCCAGGCCAGATCTGAGCCGAGAACAATCAGAGATTTCCCACTTCTTATTTGAAAGGCCCTGGCATAGCTGCTGGCACTTGCTCTCCCCAAGAACAATTGTGTTTATTTGTCTAAGATTATACCCAGCCTCCGAGAGGACTGTGGCCTCCCTGAGCTCAGACACCGTGCGAAATGAGGCGATTAGGATCTCCCAGAACGAGCCCCTCCAGATCTCCAGAGACAGGCCGATTATCCCAGGCCCTGTTTGGCTGCTAGGAACTTGCTGTTCAGGCTGCAAAAGGGAAACGTGGTTTACAGTGTTTTTGTTTTCTGACCAGGAAGAGCACACAAATCCACCTCTCAGGATAGATTCTTCCCTCCTCTGCCTTTCTTCTCCTTTTCCTCACTCACGGATTAAACCTCTTCAAGAGTTGTAGGTAGACCTGTCCATCACAGTTGCCCCGTAAAGGAGAAGGTGTCCCTTTAAGTTCTGGCTCTTGCTATGCCGGGCTTGTTAGCTTGATACCCTTTTGTCACATTCTGGTGGTCATTTCAGGCCAGGGGTGGTTTACCCTGGGAAATACCGAGTACTGTTTCCCCCCTACTTCTTCCGTATCATCTCTGGGTGATGGTTAAATTACACTCCGCTTTCCTGTGAACTTAAATGGCCATGTGAAAAGCCAACATCCCTTTTGCTCTGTCTGCTTTATTTATTTGACTTCAGCTTGCCATTTGACATCCTATGGATTTTGCTTATTTATCTTGTTTTCTGTCTGTCTCGCCCACTACAAGAGAAATTCCATGAGGGCAGGGAAATTTTTCACGGCACACAGTAGGCCCTCAGTGCTGCCTTTACTGACATTTGTGTGCTAGACACTGGGCTGCGTGAATGACAGGCCTCCCCTTGTTCATACCTCATAATTACCCGTTCAGCTGGACTCTTACCATCCCCACTTTACAGAGGACGAAGCTGAGGTTACAGGAGACTAACCTGCTCTCCAGCCTGGCACCCATGCCTCTGTGAAGTCAGGGTTTCTGACTCCCACGCCTGGGTTCTTCACCATTACAATTTAGGAATAAATTTCTTTAAAACAAATTTATGTTGATAGCAACAGCATCTATGTACATCTGAGATGCAGCATACCTGTGCATGCAGACATACTGGTTTTTCAGTCTCCAAGCCATGCTTGTGGGCAGGGACAGGCCTCGCTCACCTTGGCCTCCCCACAGCCTGGCATGTGCCTGGTACACATGGGCTCTCCCTGGTGCATGATGCAGGCATGCATGCATGGTGAGAAAAAAACACACAAAGTAATTCTGTGAGCCCCAACCATGGTCTGTATCCATAGGTCAGCAAATATTGATCCAGAGGAATATAGTCTTTTCAAAGGACACTTTTTGTTGAATTGTATAAAACACCTGCAGAAAAGCACGCAAATCCAACGTGTGCTCATTGGTGAATTTGCACAATTTGAACATGTCCTTGTAACCATGCCTAGATTAAGACACAGAGTATGACCACTCCTGTGACCTCTTCGGTCCCCTTCCAGCCACCACTCTCCTAAAAGCGACCACACCCTGACCTTGGAAGTGTCTGTACCTTATGTAAATGAACTCACACACACAGGTGGTGCTGTCCGTGAAACTCATCCTACTGCAGTGTAGACCTGGAGTTTGCTCTTTCCCTCTGCTGCCTCGTTTTCCACTGGGTGAGCGTGCCGTGATTTATTTATGCATTTTATTATCCATAGGCATCTGTGAGGTGTTGCTGGGAGTCTTGGGACGTGGTGACCACAGCGCACATCCCTGTGGGGAGCCAGCAGTGGAGATCCGGGGAGCAGGGGGTAAGGGCCGAGTCAGCTTTAGCATGCTGTCCAGAGCTGCACCAAGCCTACCCCTCTGGCAGCCTGCGAGCATCAGGTCTCTCCACATCCTGGCTAGCACTGCGTACTGTCATCTTTCTGCCAAGTTTTTTTTTACTGTGGCAAAATACATGTAAAAGTTACCATTTCAACCATTTTTAAGTGTACAGTTCAGTGGAATTAAGTACATTCACATCGTTGTGCAGCTGTCACCAGCTTCCGTCTCTGGCACTCTTCTCATCGCCCCAAACTGAAACGAACTCCCTGTCCCCTCCCCCAGCCCTGGCCCCCACCTTCTGTTTTCTGTCTCTAGGAATCTCATGCTCTAGGGCCTCCTCTAAGTGGAGTCATACAGCATTCATCTTTTTGTAACTGGCTTATTTCACTTAGCATGACGTCCTCTAGGTTCATCCACGTCATGGCATGCGTCGGCATTTCCTTCCTTTTTCAGTTGAATAATATTTCATCGTCGGTATGGACCCCATTTTTGCCTTCCGTTCATCCATCCTTGAACACTTGGGTTGTCTCCCCCTTTTCGGCTGCTGCAAGTAATGCCGCTATGAGCACGGCTGTGCAGATACCCATTTGAGTCCCTGCTTGTATTTCTTTCGGGTATGACCCCGAAGTGGAATTGCAGGGCAATAAGATATTTCTATCTTTACTTCTTTGAGGAAACTCCGTGCTGTTTTCCTTAGTGGCTGTAACATTTTGTGTTCCTGCTGGTAGTGCACAGGCTCTCCAGTGTCTCTGTTTCCTCACCAACTGCTGTCATTTCTGGTTTTGTATTTAGTTTTGATAGTGGCCACTCTAATGTGTGTAAGGTATTGATAGCATCTTTTTTTTTTTTTGAAGCTTTCTGGTAGGTACGTAGTGATTACATACTGGTTTCAATTTGGATTAAATGAGAAGAATGAAGTTTTTGATGAGTTTGTGCAGATGTCTGCCTTAAATATTGCTCAGCCCAAGTTATTGTAGGAGAGGCCAGACCACCGTCTGTGTGTGTCCTAGTCATTATGCTGCTGCTGGTATACAGTAGACACTCAATACGTGCTTGCTGAGCTGAATTAAGGTGCTGGTGAACTGGGATTCCGGAGGCTGGCAAGCCATCTTTGGATTGTAGAAATTTGGGGGCTACTTTGGCCCCGACAGAGGCTGGTGGACTGCAGCCCCAGGACTGCATGGTCTCCAGTATTTCTCTTTCGTGGCAGGAAAATGACCTGTTTGCCTTCCCAGATTCTCATGCCAGCATATGATCGCAACTTCCAGTTCTGTGTCTTACAGGGCAGACAAGATAGCAGTAGCCTGAAAAACACTGAGAGCAGAAACAGCTGCTTGCCATGACCTCCATGCCCCCCTGCCACCCTGCCCTGTACCCTAGCCCTGAAACGACATCATGTCTCCTAAGTGGTATATGAAAGACCAGGTTTGAACCTCTGACCAAATACGGCGACAGCATTTTGGTGTAATTAGTGCAGGGCAGCACCTTCTGGAAATACTGAATCAGCGGGGCTGAGGGCTCAGTGCCGTGGGACCTGCGTGTGGTCTCGGCCAGGCCCCTGCCCAGAGGGCACATGCCACCCGTGCAAGGCATTGTCTGTAGCCATTTCGGCCTTGCATCGCGCTGTTGGCCAGCAGCCCTCCACACATTCTCACTGTGTACCATTTTGTTTTTCTTCAGCGGTTTCTTGCCTTAGTCTGATTTGTTCATCGTGCTGACAGACCCAGACCTTGGGTGACTTCGGCAGATTCCCAAGTGGGCTCTGGGCTGGTCTGTGCAGTGCGGGAGCCTGGTTTCCACTGCTGGAACAGCCCGTGACCCAGGGGCTCTGCGCTGCTGGGGCCCCTCCCTCCCTTCTTTCTTCCTCTTCTGCAGCTGAGCGGCCGCTGCACTGCTCACTGCTGTGGGCATCATTCCCATCACCACAGGGAGGACAGGTCCCCCCCAAGCCTCAGCTCCATCGCTGCTTTGAAAGTGGCTGCTTCTCGGCGCCTCACTGATTCACCTGCAAAATGGGAAGAAGAGCGCTGCATACCTCAGAGCTCCTGAGGATGAGCTGGTGCTCGCAGAGTCCCTCACAGCGAGGCTTCATGAGAAGAAGCCCCGCTGCCTGCTGTCAGCCTGGCATGGAGGGCAGGGTGACCTCCGGCACTGTGCTCATCTGTTTAGGGAGAACTGCCAGTATAACTTGCCCTGACCTGTGATGGCGCAGGCCTGGCTGATGGCAGGTCAGCCTCTGCCCATGGTCTTTGTGATCTCAGAGAAGTGGTGTCCGACGCTTGGGGTGGGGGTAGGTGTGGGTCAGTGAAGGGGGACAGCAGTGTCCCGAGGCTGGATGCCCAGGAATCCACTGCAGAGAGTGGCCTTGAGGTGCAGGGCATGGCAAGCAGTTACTCCAGAACTCTTGACCGCTCACCACCAACCACCCTCAGCCACCCTGAGGTCCAGCTCAGGAGCGTCGAGAAGGACAACGGCGGGACTCGTGACAGGCAGACTCTAACTCGGAGAGCCCAGGGGTCCCATCTGGGCTCTGCCGCTCTCAGTGGAGTGACCTGGGGACCCACCACACCTCTCTGGGCCTCTTCCCTTGTGTACATTGGACTAGACATCATTCCTGTTTTTTTCCTCCCTCTCCCATTCCTTCCTCTCGCCCTCTCTTCTCCTGGCATTTTCTAGAGGACTGTGTTGGTGGGAGGGACTGTCCCTCGCTTTCTGTACACTGTCAGAGGTTCTCTGAAGGACAGTTCAGTCACACTGGCTCTTTCTCACTTGGGGAGGAACAGGAGTGAGACATGGGTCACCGCACCAGGGTTCTGGAGCTGACTTCTGGTCATCTCCAGTGGCCGTTGGTCCCGGTGGCCGTAGCTCAGGGGGACATGCCTCCTGGCTCCTGGGACATTGGCTTTCATGGGCCCGAGGGGCTTTTCCCCAGATTGTTCCCCTGGGAAATTTTTGCATAACTTATCTGATACATCTGCAGAATTCAGGATTAGGGCTAAGGCCAGTCCTTAGAGGGGACATCGCTGGGGACAATCTCAGGATGTCTCAGCAGGACCCAGCCCTGGTAGATACAATTAATAGCAAATTCTTCCATTCACCTACTGACCCACTAAAGTCACTTTAGAAACCAAGCAAGGGGAGAAGACATTCCACTCATTTTCTTCCATCCATCCTTCCATCTATCCATCCATCATGTATGTATACTCCTCTTGAATGATTTAAATCAACAGTTGGCAAGCTGTGGCCTTCAGGCCAAACCCAGCCTTCCAACTGTGTGTAAATAAAGTTTTATTGGAACACAGCTGTGTTTGTTTGTGTGGTGTCTGTGGCTCTGTGCACACTGGAGCACTGGTGAATTGCTATGACAGAGACCATGTGACTCACAAAGTGTGAAGAATTTCCTACCTGGCCCTTTGATGAAAATGTTTGCTGACCTCTGGTTTAGATAGAAAGACTAGAGTTACAATTCCGGCTTCGTTAATAACTGGGAGCATGCTTAGGGCAAATCCTCTTCTCTGGGCCTCAGGCTTCTCTGCTGTGAAGTGGAGTCCTGGTGGCACCTACCTCATGCGTCAGAAAGGAGTCAGTGGGAAGATGTATGCGAGCAGTTGACCCGCACTGGAGGCACATAGATGGTCCTTGGTCAAGACAGTTACTCTGGACACGGGCCAGTCCCCCAGATCTCATGGCACATCAGCAGCTGTGCTCAGGGAGGAACAGGGTGAAGCCTGCCCCGGCCTAGGAGAACCCCCAGGCAGGTGCCCTGTTCCCAGGCTGTCATAGGCCACAGGATCCATATAAATAGCGTATGTTTTTGAAGATCTGAAAATTTCCCATCTGGTATGCTTGCTGGTATCCTTATGGCCGAAATACCAAGTGGATACATGCCTGCATGACATTGGCATGTGATCTTGGAGTCAAATTAATACTAACAAAAAGATAACGGTTGCTGTTCCCATCCAACTCGGAGCTCTAATCTTGGGCAAAAATGCCCTTTCCCTTTACAGAAGTGTTTGTGCAGAGCATGGGGAGGAGCCTGAACATGCAGGGGAGCAGAGATGTCTCTTTGCCATGTTAGCCGTGAAAATAATTTCCACTGTGCCACTACCTTCTCTGTGACTCTGAGTCCAGTTTTGAGAAGGGCGCTGCCTCTCCTGTGGATCTCACACATCCCCTCTGCGAGATGTGCTCCACCTTTTGAGGAAATTGAGCTCCATCGCTGACCTGATTCCATCCCCACAACTCAGGAGTCCTTGTCCTCCCCAAGGCACAAGTACCTCTGAAAGAGCAGGTCCTACAAGGAGGTCATTTTCATGTAAAACTTCCCTAGAATTGCCTGGAAATGTGTATCTGCTGGGCTTAAATAGGAGCATTTTACCCTCTGGCCTGGGAATCCTGCTCCTGAATATTTATTACAAGAGAGCTTTGGTCATCCTCCCTGCCAAAAACAAGTACAAAATGCTTACAGCAGTTCTACCCATGAGAGCTCCGACTGGAAGGAACCAAAGATCCCTAAACAACGGTGGTCTGCAGGAAGGACCAGCGTTCTGCAGCCAGAAAGGAGGGTAAGGTGCAGACAATGTGCTACGGAAAAGAAGCCAGACACAAAGCATGCCTACTGTGTGCTTCCATTTGTAAGAAGCTCAAGAACTGATCTGTGGCAGTGGGCATCAGAAGAGCAGACACCTCTGGGCAGCGTGGAAGGGCACGGGGCATGAGGGAGACCTCGGGGTGCTGGCGATGTCCCGTGTCTCAACCTGGTGGTGGTTGGTTACACAGCGCTGGGCTCTGCGGGAATAAATCCAGCTGAATACCCAAGACTTGTGCACTTTATTTACTGTTCATATATTTATTATTTTCTGTTTATATGTTATTATTATATGCTGTCTACATATTATATAAAATGTAATTTTATATGTTTACTGTTTATATATATTATTATTTACTGTATGTGTATTTTTTAAAAAGAAAGGAAGGGAGAGAGAGAGAATCCAAGAATCTGAGAAGGGAGTCGAGGGCTGTGCGCCAGCCAGGCGCTGTCTCAGGCCTGAAGGATCCTTGCTTCCCCGCCTCCTCTGACAACTTCCTATTCCCAGACCAGAGTCCTGCACATGTGGGGCTCCCGGGACTTTCTGTTCCCTCTGCTGGGAGTGCCTGGCCCGCCCCTACCTACCTGAAGATCCAGCTCAAAGGTCACCTCTGGGCTCACTTCCTCCATGTCCCGGAGTGTTCTGCCCCACTCCCTGCTCTCTGTACCTTCCACACCCCAGTTACGGTGCTTATCACCTGTGTTGTCCTTGCCTTTGTATGCCTCTGCCCCCCTCCATCAGGAGGCCTGCTCCGGCACACCCTCGTCATCTCGGGGCTCCCAGGCCGGAGTCTGCAGAGTGGGCAGGGGACGTTGGACAGTGGACAATGACCTGGCCTCCGAGTCAACGATACAGCCTCTCTGCTGACCAGCTGTGATCTAGTTTAACTTCTCCGCGCTTCCCTTTCTTCCTCCACAAGGTGGGAGTCCTAGCAACACCTGTTCCCCGGGTCCTGTGATGAAGACCCATGAGATGGTGCCCGCAGGCTTCCCCGAGGGCCTGGCATCTGGGATGTGCTCCTCTGTGTGGCCGCCATGGCCCTTAAACATATTTGCAACTTGGTGGCTGGAAACCTGCTGACTTTGTGTCCTGATGCTCGGGAACCTTGATCAACTGTTCTGGTGGCAAAGGTGCCTGTGGCACAGAGGCCGGGCGCCACATCCTGGGGACACAGAGTGCTGTCAGTCTCCCACGCCCGCCATGGTGACCGTGGTTGGGAGGGTTTGACATGGAAATGTCAGTCCTCCACTCTGTTATTAAACCTCTTGAACCATCTGGCCTTAAAAGGGGACAGCTGCCATGGCTGGACACATGATTAATGAGCCAGGACGTGCCTCCTGACCGCCTCTGCAGAGCGCGGTCCATGGAGAGCGGCCTTGGCCCCCGCCTCCAGCCCTGCCCTTCCAGCCCTGCCTCGGGCGCTGCTCTGCCAGGGTCTGGGCAACAGGGAGCTGTGCCTGAGAGCCCATGGCCCCCCGTGCACCCTCCCAGGCCCTTAGGGGGCAGGCGTGGGGGCCTAGTTAGGGTGGGGTAAGGGGAGGCGGAGCCTGGGGGAGGCAGGGTCTGAGTGCTGGGCGGCCGGAGCTCCTGGGATGCCCTCTGGGGCTGACCCCTGGCGGTCCGGAACAGACAGGGGGCCTGCCTACTGTCCATCATCCAGAGCTGGTTGATCACCCAGTGTGCCCCAGGCCGACTCCAAGCAGAGCGTGCCTCTCTGCTCCATCTATTTGGAGGGATCTAGGGGGCGGGGGACTGGAGGAACTTAGTGCTGGAGCAAAGCCCATCTTCCTTCTTGTTGGAAATAATCACCTGTGTATAATGTGCTCCCACTTAGCACCTGGCATGGTGCTGCGAATTTAACCCACTGAACTGAAACGAATGAACCCCACCTCATGGTGTTCCTGCCGGCCGCCCCCTCTTGGCTTCTTCTCAGGCCACCCTATGTGACTCTTGGGGCACCTGCATGGGAGTAGTTACCTGGCATGTTTAGCACATTGTACACACTTAATACTCTCCACAGATATCCTTAGGAGAGGTATACTGTTACCTTTCTTTTTGGGGAAATAACTTACATACCATTAAACTCCCCATAGGGGTAACACGGACACTCGGTTTCGCTCTTCGAAGAGCTGCCAGGCTGATTTCCCAAGTGGCTATACCAGCTCACATTCCCACCAGCCGTGAATGTGTGCCAACTTCTCCTCATCTTCTCCTGTCTTCTTTTCTTAATAGCCATCCGAATATGTGGGAATACTTTCTCACTTTCCTAAGTGAGAAAATGGAGGCTCAGCGAGGCCAAGGGACTTGCCTAAGGCCCCACAGCCCTCAATGGTAGAGCCTAGATTCGACTCCAAAACTTATGATTTTTCAAAAAGTATTTTTAATGAAGCATTCCATACCCACAGAAGAGTGTGGCCACTTCATGGATATGGGTTCGCCTTTTGGGGTGATGGAAATGTCTCAAGGAGATTGAGGGGAGGGTGCTACAGCATCCTGAATGTACTAGGTACCGCTGAGTTACACATTTTAAAATGGTCAGTGTTTAATTTTATGTCATGTAAATTTTATCTCAATTTTTTAAAAAGCAGCAGGGGATGATGAGGGCTGGCGCCCGCCACTCTCCCCCGACCCCGTTCCAAGCCACTTGGTGGGCCCATCACCAAAATAGTGGCGTCATCATTATTATTGCTGTTGTTGTCATTGTTAACTATCAGGGGGGGCTGCCCTTCAGTTTGACATCTCTCCTTTGAGGCCAGAGTTTAGTGGGTGGGGACCAGGATCGAATCCTTCCTCCTGCTGATGGGGTGGTGCCGCGTGGAATCAGGCTGTGCAGCGAGGGGCCCCCCTGCATGATGACTCAGGCGACTTCCACGTGGGGGGAGGAGAGACGTGTCTGCAGTGTGGCACACCTAGCAGGCTGCCAGGGCGGCCACCCCGCGTGACAAACAGCCTGCTGTTCTCAGCCCGGGTCCCCAGCTGGGCAAGGTTTCCCAGCCTCCCACGGCCTCTGGCCCATGGAGCGAGCTCACAGAGGGGATTTCCAGACCAGCCTCTCCTTTTGGGGTCCAGGAGCCTCCTCCCCACTCCTCTCCCCAGGAATGGTGCCAGGCGCCTTCCCAACATGTGCTTGAGTCAGCCTGGAGCCTCGGCTTGGGGGTCACAGACGTCATGATGCATATTCGCTTTCAGAGGAATCCCCATGGAAACCAGGCTGGTTTGGGTGGGAGGGAGTGGCTCCCCAGAAAGCCAGGGGGAGGCGGAGACTGGGGGCCATCTCAGGGACCTTTGGTTTCCCCCCTCCCTGCCCACTCTGACATGTGGGGAGTCTGGGAAGGTGCCCAGTTCGGAATGTCAGCCCTGAAGGCCCTTGGGGTCAGTGGGGGTCATGATGAGCACCCCCCAACCAGGCCCTGCTTCCTTGTCCTGATCCAGGCGTTGAGAGGACACCAGGTAAGAAGCTCATCTCAGAAACAAGCAGAGCAAGGAGACCCTTTCTTGGTCTGGCAGACACCAAAGCCCCCAAACTAGGCCTTCACCAGCCCCTGAGAACAAAGGACACAGGCCCCCAACCATCCCCGGCTCTCTCAGGAAGGCAGCGTCTGCAAGAGCCAGGAGTCCAGCTTGCAGACCTCGGCGATTCCAGTACCCATGCAGTGCAGGCACCTCGTAGCCTCTCGGCTGCCAGGTGGTCACGCTGAACTCACCTGGTCAGAGCACGGCTGCCAGCAGGACCCAGTTGAGCTGGGGGCCCAGGACAAAGGCCCCCAAATCCTAGCCACAGCTCCCTAGTTGCCTTTTAATATCTCTTTAATGAGAGCAATTTGGCAACGACTTAAAATATGCTCTTACCCTTTGTCCTAGTAATTCCATTTCTGGGAATCTGGCCTAAGGAAATAATCCTAAATATAGGGTAGAAAAACACGTTTCACAAGGATGTTCATTGTGGCGTTGTTTATACTACCATAAAATGAAACGACTCTGCTGTGCATAGGGGAGGGAAGAGGGGTGGGGATGAAATAAGGCCAAATATTTTATAGCCACTAAAATGATAGTTCTGGTGATTATTGTTTTGAATATGGGATGTGCGTATGATGTAACATTATGTGAAAAAAGGCAGGTTACAGAATTCTTGGCACTGTATGAATGGACTCTGTAAAAAATTATGTGTAAAAAATAATGAGGAAGGTAATATATCAAAGTGCTAATGAGGTGGTCTTGATAGAATTTTATCTGAAAGATTTCATACTATTCACTGTCTTCCAAATTACCTGGAATATTCATGCACTGCCTTCCTTAGTCAGGTTTAAATTGCAATTTACATTCAATAGAATCCATCCTTCTAGTGTGCAATCTGTGTGTTTTGACGAACATATACAGCAAGTAACCACCAACACAACTGAGATATGGAATATTCCATCACTCCAAAACGTTTACCCACGCCCCTTGGTCACCAGTCTCCTCCCCAGCCCCAGCCGCTAGTGACGCTGGTCTGATTTCAATCCTACAGTTTTGCTTATTACGGGATGTCGTAAAAGCAGAGTCACACAGAACATCTCACACTGCTTTTCCATGTAGAAATAACTCTTAATCTGCGTATTGTTCTTTTAAGTATACCTCTTAGAGCTGCATTTCCTCGCCTCATTCAAGTGGAGGAGAATTTAATGTTTCTTTTTTATCTAACTCAGCCTTTACCACATACAGGAATCTCCTCCACACAGTTCTGATCATTGCGTTCAAACTACCAGGGAATTATCAGTTATCTGTAAAATTGTCCCGGTGGTGTGAAAGTACCTGGGATGAAGGGGGTCCTTGGTCAGCATGAGTTTGCACCTGATTCCAAAGAGCAGTGTCCGGGGGCTTTTGATCCCAGCCTGTCCCATTTCCCTTGCAAGCCTCATGGGCTTCTGTCTAGGCTCTGTTGACAACAGTTATAATAGTAACGCCAAGAGTGGTATTGGCAGCAATTATTCTTAATAAACATTTTGTTTGAGAACAGTTTGAGGTGTATAGAAAATTTACAAAGATAGTACAGAGTTCCCATATGCCCCACATCTGCTTCCCCAACAGTCAGCATCTTTTAGTAGCATGACACGTTTGTCACAACTAACGCACCAATATGATAGGCTGTTTACAGTCCATACGTTATTCAATTTCCTTAGTTTTTACCTAATGTCCTTTTTTGGCCTGGGATGACCTAGGATCCCCCAGAACTTGTAGTTGTTATATCTCTGTAGACTTCTGGTGGCTGGGACAGTTGCTCAGACTTACCTTATTGTTGATAAATACTGGTCAGGTGTTTTGAGGTGTGATCTTCAGTTGGGGTTTGTCTGATGTTTTCCTCACAAAGAATTATGGGTTTGGGGGAGGAGGACCCCAGAGAGAAAGTTTAGTCTTTCTCCCAATAGTTTATTTTATTGAGCTTTTCAGAATATTCCAAATGGTCTGCTAATTCTAGACAAGGTGGGTCTCATTTAAGGCTCCTAATGATTCTACCATTAAAGGAAACAGACTCAGAGAGGTGCAGTAACTTGCATACACCCAGTAAGTGGCTCAAACGAAGGTCTTGTTGATTCTACAGATTTTGCGTTTAGCCAATACTGCTTCAAACAGGGAAAGCAATACATCTGCTATTAAAAAATAGTATGTATTTATTTATACCCAAACTTTCCTCCAAAAGCCTGTGTTGTAACTTCTAACGAAGGCCACACTGAGACAGCTAAGCCGGGTCATGAGAAAGAGGCAGGCACCAGAGTCCATGAGCCCTGTCCCATCCACAGGTCAGTAGTGGCCTTCTTGGTGTGGGCACTGGGCAGTGTAGAGCCTGGTCAAGACCTAGGGCCTCTGAGGAGGCCGTGGTGGGCAACAGAGCCTCGAGATCTCTGCTTATGTGCCCAGGTGGGATTCTAGGGAAACAGGACTGGCCGTCCGGTGTAGTCACTCTGTACTTTTTTTTAGGATTTTTCAGAGTAGGTTTTTTTTTTTTACATTTCTGCATTGCTTGGTGTGGTCTGGTGATTTTCCAGATGCACTAGTGGCCACATCTTAGCCCGTGTCCTCTGACCTCTCTGCTCATCGAGGGGTCAGCAGGCTGAGGCTTGAGACTGACCAGACCTTGAAAAGAGAAAGAGGTGGGTGACTGTGGGCCACCAAGGAAAGACCTTGGCACATCCGGGCACCCAGGTACCATTGCTTCCTAAAGGAGATTTAAAAATTTTTTATTGATTTATTTTTAATTTCTTAATTTAACTTTTTAAATAATAACCAAAAAAAATCTTCCAAAGAATATTATGCATAGTGAGTCTTAAGTACACAGATGAGTACTTTTTTATTTAGGAAAGTATTTCTTCAGTTATTAGGAAAATAACCATCAGCTCCTGAATGTCAGGCACTGTCTGGGCACTTGGAACAGAACAGGTAAAAATTCCTTCTTTCCTGGTTCTGAGACACTAGCGGGAGACAGACAATCTTCAGTAAACACAATAAATATTTGAACACAGGCTTGGAAAATAGACATATAACCAATCCCCCAAGCCCGTTTTCACTGACATTCTTAGGACAAGACGTGCTGTGAGGACTGAGTCATTTATTGCAGAATATTGAGAACATAATAGTTACAAGGGATGCTGGAATAGAGCAGAGCATGGAGGGAGCCGCACGTTTGCCTTTGGGATACGCTGATATAACCACCTTGGTCGCACACAGTGGCTGCCTTGCTTGGTGCCCAGGGGTGGGCCATGTGCCGGTGGACTGGGCTGCCTCACACCCTCTCCGCTGGGCTCCCAGCAGCCTCACTGCACACCTGAATCTGTGTGGGAGCCTCAGGTTGTTCCCTCCTCTGCCCACTCCCCCCAAGTCTGTTCTCTGTGCAGCTGGCCCAATGGTTCCGTGACACTTGCGTGCAGTCCCTGGAGCGCACCACCCTGCGGGAGGCCCCTCCCTCTGGGAGTGGCCTGCCGAACTCTCCAAGGCACTGCTCACCTGGCCTCCCGCCTCTGGCCTATGGCTCCTCCCTGAACTCTCCCTGGCTTCTTCCCGCCCCTGGGCCTTTGCACTGGCCACGGGCTCTGGGACACTTTCCCTCTGTCTTTCCATGGCACTCAGCTCCCAGCCACCTGTCCTCACACCCTGTTTTGGCTCTGGTGCAGCACTTGTTCCTTGCCAATAATTTATGTATTTGGGTATTTTGTTTGTTTGTGGTGTCTTTGCCCCACTGGGTTCCTGCCTTATTCTCTGCTGTATCCCCAGCACCCAGGATGGGGCCTGGCACCTAATAGGTGCTCAATAAACATCTATCAAGTGAATGAGTGAACAAATGAATAAACAGATCAACTGATCAAGCACTGTTACTTTCTGAGCGTGCCGACTGATGGTTATCAGGGAGATTGGAGGCAGCTTAAACCCTCAACCTTCTTTGCCTCCACCACTACCACCATATCTCAACTTTGGCGGACAGCAGTTGAAATTAAAACACCTTCCAGAGGGCATAAGCCCTGAGGGTAAGACTGACCTGAGCCGTGGAGTTTGAATTGCATCTGCCTCTCTCTCACAGCCCCGTGCGATGGTCAGGGAGCCGAGTCCCAAGTCAGCAGCTGAGTCCAATCCTGGCCACATCCCTTACCAGCTGTGTGACCTTCCCAGCAGGTCCCATGACCTCCTGAGCCTCAGCATCCTCATTTGTGCAATGGGGACAGGCCTGGCACCTGCCCCATGGGACCATTGTGAGGATTAAAGGAGACAGTGCCTGCCATCTGCTGGGGCAGAGCTCGGCATGCCGCAGGGTTGGGCAGGCACAGTTCTTCTCTGCTGCGCTGCACTCGTCACAGAATCTGCCGGCGTCTGGTTTCCTGGGGCCAGGGTGACACGGACACTGCTGGTACCTGGTGGCCATTGCCTTCTCTCTGTGACAGCAGAACTCGCTGACAGCACAGTGAGTGGCTGTGGATTTCTCTTGCTCCCTCCTCATTCTTGCACTGACTGCTGATAGCTTATATCCTCCTTTCCTTCGACATGTACTGTTGAGGCCTTGCCGCATGCCAGGCACTAGGAGAGAGACAGACATGGGCCTGACCTCACGCAGCTGCAGCCTGGCAGGAAGCAGACATCAAAGAGATAGCACACAGTACATGCCCGCAATAATTAAACCGGGTGTGGTGAGCCCAGAGGGCACAGGACTGGGGTGACCAGGTGGTTACGGGGTCTGGCGGGTCACAGGGCTCCTCAGAAGTCCTGTCAAGCTGACCTGGAAGTAGAATAGGAGATGCTGCTGTGGGGCCATGGCCTTTGGGGACAAGAAGCAGGCTGTTTGTGGCACTGTCAGTGGAGGAGCAGATGCGGGGTAGGGTGGAGGAGGAAGCCAGGCCTGTTGGTGGTGGATGGAAGCATGGATTTCGTGGTTAGGCCCCTGGAGTCACTGAAGGATGCTGAGTGGGGGAGCAGGTGGTCGAGTTTGTGCACTTGGAACGTAGCCCTGGGTGCAGAGTGAGAACGCACGTCTGGGGGAGGCAGGCAGGGTGGCCAGCAGGGGCTGTGACTCCTTTGTGGGCAGGAGAACGTGCTGGCCGGGACACGATGAGGGATGGAGGGATCCTGGTTCCCCCCTTTCCCTCGAAGTGCCCCCACTCTAGTCCCGACTCTGTACCTCCAGACGCATGGGCGAGTTTCCACCATGGCCCCTCTCCTCCTGCTGGGTGCTGCCAGCTAAGAAGGACAGAGTTCCTTTGGTCCCCAGAGTTGGCTGTTGTCTGTACCAGCTCAGTTGGCTTGTTGTAAGAGTTAGGATGTTTTCTGGAACCTTCTTCCGAGGGATGTTGTGCCTGACCTTCTAACCAATGCATGTCTTCTTTTTATTTTTTTTCCACTACAGCCAACTGGGTACATGGAAAACTCAGTCTCCTACAGCGCCATTGAAGACGTTCAGCTGCTGTCCTGGGAGAACGCCCCGAAGTACTGTTTACAGCTCACAATTCCTGGGGGGACTGTCTTACTGCAGGTAGGATAAATAAACATGAGCAAGCAGTTTCTTCTCCCATCCCCACTCACTCACCCTCCTCTTTTCCCTTGGTGGGAGAAGGCCAACTATCAGGAGGAAAAGTTGTTTAACTTAGGGCATTTTTTTCCTCCAAGTTTAAGAAAAGTATAAACTGGGGCTCATTGGCAGAAAGGAAGAGAGAATGCACATGAGTTGAGTTCCTACTGCATGCCTGCCACTGTCTAGGACTTTATATGTTATTTTTTTATTTCTCTTAACAAACCTGAGGGATAGGTTTTCTGATCTTCATTTTATAGATGAGGAAACTGAAGCACGAGGCACATTGTTAGGCCTTAAAAGGCTGTAAAAAGCAAGTAAGCAACAGGGGCCACCTTTTGTTCTACTATGAGTGAGGAGGTTTCTTATTTCTTGTTGATCTAAGTCTTCTGAGACTCTGATGGAAGTATGAGCTGTCTCTTTGGAAAAGTACACATTTTTGTATTGGTCAGGACTGTTGGTTGGAAGTGATGCAAACATTATTTTAACTATATGAAGCAAAATTTCATGTGTAACCATATGAAAGTAACTGGGATGTCTGAGAAGACTTGAGGCATAGCTGGATCCTGGAGTCAAGTGCTATCATTAATATCTGGTCTCTTTCTTCCATCTCCCCTGGCTTTGCTCCTATGTGTTGGCTTCATTGTCAGACACTGTTTCTCCATATGGTGGGAAAGATGGACTTCTGGCAGCTTCAAGCTATATTCTTGGAGCTTATGATCCTGAAAAACATAAGAACCCACTGTCCTTCTAGTATTTTTCTATAAAATCTCATAGAAGATTCTGATTGGCTCTGCTGTAGTCCCATGCACCCAGAGAATGTTTATCCCTGGGTTACATGCCCACACTTGACCACAGGCGGTCGTGTACTGTGACAGCCCTACCAGGACCTCATTGTCAAGGAAAGATGGTCTCACCAAGAAAGGAATTACGGCTGCTACAATACCTACATGTGACATGGTCAATGTGTGATTTCAGGGAGAGCCACCCCAATTTCCATCAGGGACTCCAGGTGAGAAATTCCTTATCTAGAGAGAATGTACACTCTTATCATTGGGAGAATGGTCTGCCTTGCCTTTTCTTTTAGGAGCATTTTCCTTCTGAGTCTACCACTCCAGGGAGACCCGCCCTGAGCCCAAAGAGATGCTCCCTAAAAGCTGTTCAAAAGTGACCATTGTACAGTGTACCAGCATTGGGCCAAGAGGCCTCTGAGGAATGCTGAGCTCAGTAAGCTGAGTGGAACAGCTAAACATCCTTTAGAAAAACCCTGGTCCTTACTCTTTGCTCTTGGGGGATGTGCCTGCCCATCTATTTTCTTCCTAAATCCTTCACACTCTACTTAACAGCTTTCTGTTGTCCATGCTCGCCTCCAGCCAGCAAAGCTTTCCTCTCTGCCCCTCCTGCCCACTCAGTGGCCCAGCACAGAGTCCATGAAAGGGTTCCTGCCCCTTGGGCTGGGGGGGAGCAGTGGGGGGAGGTTGGGGACCATAACAGGATCCTGTGGAAAGCTGAGACGAGGGGTGCTGAGAAAATCCCACTTGAATCACAGAGCACTGAGCTGGCCTGTCCCCTGAGCTGGGGGAGGGAGATGAATAAGCCCCTCAACCCCATCGTGGAAGAGCCCCTGGGCCTCTGGGGAGACAGAGCCATAAACAAATGCCTACAGAGACAACCACTAAAATAGAGGCATGTTCCCGAGGACTGGGAACCTGGAGCCAGGAGTGACTCACTCAGCCGGGGGTGTCAGAGCAGGCTCCCCCAGGGATGGCGACAGCAGAGCTGGGCGTAGAGGGATGAGTAGGAGTGTGCCAGGATGGGGGGCACATGCTCTGGGCAGAGGGAACAAGGACACAAGGCAAGAGTGTGGGGGAGAGGCCACTTCCTGCCCTGACGAGGGTGGGGGTGGGCTCAGGGCCCTGTGAGCTTGTCCAGAGCTTTTGAGTCACAGCCAGACCATACACGTCTTGTCTGATGAGTGAAGAAGCTGCAGCTATATTCTGAGGGCAGTAGGGAGCCTGTGGAAGCTCTTCAGGGGTGGGTGACAATAGAGGGACCAGACTGGTTGGAGGGCAGAGGGGGTGGATATGTGAATGCCAGAGGAGGCAGGAAGGAGGGAAGCCTTCAACTAGCCCATCCAGAGGAGGTAGGGTGCTGCGCCCCATCTCCCTGGGTCCGCCTGCAGGAGCCGCAGGAGGGGCAGCAAAGCCCTAAGGCAGGCCTGAGCATCGCCCAGCCCAGGGGCGCAGGCAGTGAGGCCCAGAGGGATGCAGGTCCCTAGGCAGCACCAGGAATGTCCCTTTAACCCAGGCCATGGCCCCAGGCCGGCTGTGATGACTCGCCTGGCTGGGGCTGCATCCGGTGGCGGCCTCACGTCAGAGCTCCCCCTGCTGACGGGCGGGCCTGCAGCTGTTCAGCATCCCCCGAGCTCACGGCCCACACAGCCCAGGAGCCAGAGGCTGGAGCCGGAGAGCAGGAGGAGGAAGAGGCCAGCAGCCCCTGAGATCCAGAGCAGGCTCAGAGCTAGGGTGGGAAGCAGGCAGCCCTCTGCCCCACACGCAGGGCAGCCCAGGTGGGTGCAGCCCCGTCCCGGCCCCCAGTCTCTTCCTGGCTGTCATTCTATTGGCTCCTCCCGGGCTTCCCTCCTGTCATCACGCTCCCTGCCCTTCCTCTGGGATTCATGGGTGGCGTGTGGCCCTCGGTTATGAAAATGGGTCCAAGTCATCTTGGAGATGGGCTCCAGGGGACTGGGAGGTCTTGCAGCGTGAGTGGCTGAGGGGCTCCAGTCGTGGTGCCCGAAGGTGCGGGATGGGGCGCTCCTCACGTGCTGTTGTGACAGTCAGTGGGGTCCTTGCTTTGGGCTTGTCCCAGTGCATGTGACCTGCCGCAGAGCCCTGGTGACAGAGCAGTCTTTCCCGCTTGGGCTGGGAGGAAGGACTGAGAAGCAGGCAGGTGTGCTCCAAGGGTCGGGATGGCTTGAGGAGCTCGCCTGGCTGCTGGTGGCTGGCAAAGGATGAAAATGCCTTGATGTGTGTTGTCCCTATAGCAGCCACTGGCCACAGGGTTGTTTGTATTTAATGTATTAAAATATTTTTAATTATTTAAAATAATAAAAATAATGCTGGTCCTCGGTCCCCGAGCCACGTTTCGAGTGCTCAGTGCCACATGTATCTAGTGGCCGCTGTCGGGATGGTGCAGGTGCAGAACACTGCCATCGTTGTGCAAAGTTGTCCTAGGTGGGGCTGGACGCTGGAACCCTTCATTTGACACCATGTTCCATGTACCTTCCCCCGGGAGAGAGCCTCAGACTTCAGGGGATCTGTGCACCGCGGCCCCCCTGGGCAGGGTCCCGTCCTGCTGCCTGAAGTGCAGCTTGTCTCTGCTTAGGGGTGATGGTGGGGGCCGCAGGGCTCTCTGCCCTGGCCTGCCTGCCCCTGCCTTTCCCTGTCTCTCTCTCTTTTCAGGGTCTCCATATCCACGCGTATCTGTTTTCCTCTGTCTCTCTCTGACACTCTCTCCCTGGCTATATTTCACTCTCTGCTTCTCTTGCACCTTCTTTTTCTCTGGCGTTTTTCTCCAGGCCTCTCTCTCCACCCCTGGCCTTTCTCTCTGTGCATCTAGACTTAATTCCCTTTGTCTCTGCTTCTCCCTCTATTCCTCCCTGTCCTCTGTCCCTCATTCTGGGACCTCCTTACAAAGCTGCTTTGTTGGAACTCGAATTGGTGCCTCGCTAAGACCTGTGGGGCTACCCTATCTACATTCAGGGAAGGCAAAGAGACGCCCTTAGGCGAACACCCTTTGCCCCAGCCTGGAGACGCCTAGCACTCTGCCGGCCCCCAGCCTGCATCCTGCTGGTGTGTTTCAGGAGACATTGTGTTTTCCAGCGGGAGCTCCCTAATGCCATGTCATTAGCTTCCCTGGGTGCAGAGAGGGTCCATTTATCATCTTTTCCCTTCCTGCCCTTCCTGCGGTGTTGCATCGTGGGGAGGTGGCTGCATAAGCACGCATGTGGTGCTCTGAAGCATCCTGGGGCGCTGCTGGCCACCGCGGAGTGGGGCAGCGGGTAGTGAAGAGCTGTGGCGACATCATCTAGGGACTCCGGCCTCTCAGTTGAGTTCCTCCCATCCCTGAGAAGTGCGCAGAGCGCACTGCTCCTTAAACAAGGTTTTGGATGGGACAAGAGCAAGGGGACACTCCTTTCCCGAGAGCGTCTGCTGCTTTCTGGAATGGTTTCCAAGACCCGCTCCTCTCTGTGACATTCCCGAAAGTCCCTCAGGAGGCTGGGCAACTGTTTATCCCAAACACTGGCAGCAGGGGCAGGGGCGGGGGCGGGGTGGGTTCCCTTCTTACTGGAAGCTGGAGAGAAAGACCCTTCCGGTCTGAAAGGCATGTGCTGTTTTTTCCCTAAGAAGTTGGGCCGGAGAACTTGGGAACAGCCCCCCACAGTGTGCCCTTGGCCGTTTTTCTCACCTCTCAAGACAATACAACAATGAGAGAGAACTTGGCAACTTCCAAAGAGGAAATTAGGCAGGATTTGCCTGGAACGGGGCCCTTTCTGTATTCGAAAGATTTATCGCCAGGAGAAGCTGGCGCCGGCCAAGCAAGCCTGCCTGCTCCAGGGGCTCTTTCCCAGGCTCAGATTGCGTCTCCTTAGGCAGACCCTCAGGACCCCAGGCTGTGCTGTCCCGAGGGGCCAGGTCGTCCTGGCTCAGCCACCCACGCAGTAGCTTGGGGGCTCTGTGCAGAAACGGCCCCCCACGCCGCAGCCCGGCCCACTCCCCTTCTCCTTGGAAGGCACTTAATGGATGCCCACGCTGGGACCATGGACAGCTTCAGCGGCCTCTGGCCTTCAAAACCAGATGAGCTGAAGGAAGGAGCAGTTCACCGCCGGCCCTTGTCACCATCTCTTTGGCTCCATCAGCCAGAGGGGCCTCCGCGGTGGGTGCACAGTGGCCGCACCACCACCCTCCTCTCCTGGAGACAAGTTCTGGCCCAGCCTCTTGTTTGCAGGGTGGGGCCTCCTGCTGACTGGAACAGGCACCAAGTCTTTTGTCCTCCCCTCATCCTTCATCAGCACAAGCCTTTCCGATTTTTCAGCCCAGTTCCAGGGAACCCAGGCATATGGCCTCATGTTCGGGTGGATGGTAGCAGGAGCAGGCTTTGGGCTCAGTCAAGACCTGACTGCCAGCCCAGTTCTGTGCTGCTCTGCTCGTATAACCTGGGGCAGCCCAGATAACCTTCGGGCCCTCTGGTTTATCTGCGAACTGGACCATAATACCTGTCTCCTTGGCTGTTGTGAGGGTCAGCAATGTTATGAGTTAAGTACTTAGCACTGTGCCTGGTACGCAGCAGGTACTGAGGAAAAGACCACCACGATTACTTGTAGAGCATCTGTCAAATACAGCTTGGGGAGAAGAGAGTATCAGGGCTGAATAATTGTTTTGAAGTTTTGCTGTGCATGACATTTTCTTCAGTGAGCAGAATGGACATCCTTATATCCACCCTCCATGTATCCATCTGTCTGTGTATCCACCCATCCATCCATTTATCCATTCATTCATGTATCCATCTAGTCATCCATTCACTCAACAAGTCAGCCGATCTTTCATTTAACAAACCTTTCTCCAGGTTTTGTGGCAACAGTGGCGAATGAGTCAGACATGATCCCTGACCCCACAGCCTGGAAAGGAAGAAGAACAATGAGACAAGCAGTTCCAGGACAGTGTGATCTTTTAGATGAGGTATCATCCCTTGATGTGGTCAGGGATGGAGAGGGGCATTCTAGAGAATTAGCACTTCAGGTGAGACCTGAAGTGTAGATAGTTGAGCGGGCAGTGAGGGAGGGGGTGAAGGCAGAGCATTCCTGGTGGGATGTGCACTCTGCAAAAGCCAGATGAAAAACAAGGTGAGCCAGTGTAGGCTAGATTATGCTGCAGTGACAAGTAGCCCCAAGTTCTAAGTGACCTGGAACAGCAAAGGGTTTCTCTCACTCAACACTGTGTATCCACCATGGGTCAGCTGCAGGCACATCCAGAATGCTTCTGCTTAATAGGGCAGCATGACTGAACCTGCCAAGTGGCTCAGTGGCTCCTGAAGGCTTCCACCAGCAGGGACAGAGGCCACAGCAGCTCATTTTCATTGGCAAAATGCATACCTACCATGCTCAGGAAGGAGAGCTGCAAACCTTGGGGAGGGATGGTGATGGGACCCCAGCAAGTTGGGCCTGAGTCTCCTTGTCAGAATCACAGCAGAGAGGAAAGGCTGGGCTAGCATTGGGTCCTTGACATTCTCAGGAAAGGAGTGTCCCCTTGCTCTTGTCCCACCCATAACCTTGACTGTCGTCCTTGACTGTCTGCACTCTGTGTCTGCGTGTGGTGTGCAGATGGGTGCTCAAAGGGTTTCAGGTTCCCATGAATCCCCAAAGACTGAGAATGCCTGGTCTGGGTGGTCTTTGAGCCTCTGATTAAAGAGCTGCTTCTAGTTACCATGGACAGCCACAGCTGAGGCCTCTGCCTTCCTCCCCCATGCAGCCAGCCCAGAGGGGAGGCAGAGGGCTGCAGCTATCTCTGCCTCCCAGGAAGGGAACACGGGAGCAGGACAGCACAACAAGTTCTTGGCCAGCATCTATGTGCTTTGCCTCATATAATTAATTCATCCTGTGAACTTTTTAACACCAGCATCACTGGAGAGGCAGCAGTTAATCCGACTGGATCCTGCCCCCTTTCCCAATCCTGTGGGCAAGGGAGAAGGCGGATCCTTCTGATCACTCAGAATCCTCCGAGTGGCGGGAAGAAGTGCAGGGAAGTTGGGGGATGGTCCTAACAGATGTGTTGGAGAAGACAAGAGGTTTCCTACCAGAGAGGAGTGGGCATGTGCTGAACTAGGAACTGTGGACAGTGAGGTTGATGGGGTGGTTGGGCAGGGCTGGACCTGGATGGGCAGCGGGACCTACCCCCTGCTCTGAGTCTCAGTTTCCTCATCCATGAGATGGGAGTATGCATGTCATCACCCAAAGCGATATGTGTACAGCATTTTGCACGGTGCCTGCTAAGTGACCACAGGCTGTTGTTATGAATTTGGGGGATGTCAGTGAATCCGTGCGCCTCAGAGAGGCGGGCTCCCTGGGCCCGTGTTTCAGATGGGGAGGTCCAAAGTCGCACAGCTGTTTTCAGCTGCAATCCACAAACTGCTCTGCTGGCAGAGAATCCTGCCTTCTCTCCAGAACGCTGGGCTGAGCCGCCCAGGGTTGAGGTGCTCACAGGGAGGACAGGAATGGCCGGGAAGCTGGAGTGGCTGGGCAAGGGGTTCACACTCCCCATGTGAGGAAAGATTTGGGAAAGTCAGGTTGTTCTGCCTGAAAGCTTAGGCTGAGATGGGAGGTGACAAAGGTCAGGTGAGATGGCTGATGTCACTGAGGAAACTCTCTTCCCCTTCTAGATGGCCGAATGGCTGTGAAAGGCAGGGCCCAGAGGACCCATCTGAGACCTGGGGATGAGGCCAGACCTGGCCCGGGGGCAGGAGTGGAACCGGTTGAGCGGTTTCTGCTCAGTGGCAAGCTGGGCAAATTGACTGAGCTCTGGGATATGAGGCTAGAGGGCTGGTGGTCCGACTGGGAAAAGCTGCAGCTCCAGGAGCTGGCTGGCTCCTCCTGGAGAAACAGCTGCAGGGGAAAGGCATCAGAACATCCCTTTGTGAGAAGGAGGAAGGGTCCAGTGGGGCTGTGCAGCTCCATCAGGACTCTTGGATGCAAGCAGCAGAAATGGACCCAGGCTACCTCAAGCAGAAAAGGAATGTCCTAGAAGGACTGATGGGAGTCTGGAGGGCAGGCTTGGGACATGGGCTGGATCTGAGGCATATGAGGGCCCTCTCCTAGCCCAGCAACCACCTTTACGGGAAGACGCAGCCCCCACCTTGTAATGAATCTCACCCCTATCTTGACACCACTTAGCTCAAGATCCACAGTCCTGGGAAGAGCTGCTGATTGACCCAGTCCACCTGCTCACACTTGATGAGGGAGAGGCTGGGATACCCCCTTACAGACCCCTCATGGGGGCTTACACGTGGGGAGGCCCCCAGAATGGAGGACTGGGCCTGCTCGTGGGGAAGGCAGGTCTGTGTTGGATTTGGTTGCTGGGCAGAGGAGGGGACTAACTGTCCAGCACTTACCCCACCCGCACTGCTTCCCCATTTCTTGCACTTTTTGTGTGTTCTTTCCTTTTTGTGTAGCCAGCCTGATGATAGGAGCCCCGGGGAGTTGGGAAGACTCTACCCTCGAGGAGCTCACAGTCCGCTCACTAATCCATCCCTTCATTCATCAGGTCTTGCTCGGTCCCCTGCTGTCCCAGTGGGGGTCACACATGGCACGTGCTTCTGGAGGGCGTGGTGGGGCCTGTGGCCACAGGAGCAGGAGGGATGTGGGTCCCCTCCCCTCCTTCCCTCCCTCCCTCTTCTCTCCCCTCTCTCCTCGCCTTCTTTTTGTCCAGCCAGTGAACCTTACAGGAGCAGCCCAGGTCTGCTGCGGACCCTCAGACCCAGCAAACTGACCAACCTTGGCCCCAGGCCACCTGGCAGTACTTCCTGTACCCATTTCCTGCCACTGCTCTGACAAATGGCTGCAAACCAAGTGGTTAAAACACATTTACTGTCCTACAGTTCTGGAGGCCAGAAGTCCAGCCTAGGTCCCCTGGGCTAAAACCAAGGTGTCATCAGGGCTGGTTCCTTCTGGAAGTTCTAGGGGAGAGTACGTTTCCTTGCCATTTCCAGCTTCCAGTGGCCACCTCCATCCTTTGGCTTGTGTCCATACCACCCAACCTCTACTTCCATCTGACTGCCTCACCTCCAGCAGGACGCTTGTGATTACATTGGCCCACCCAGATGATCTAGAATAACCTTCCCATCTAAGAGCCTTTACCTAATCACACCTGCAAAGCCCCTTTGCCACCAAAGATAACATATTCACAGGGATGAGGAAGTAACAATCGTTGGGGGTCCTTTATTTGGCCTACAGCCCTCCCTCTTTCTCTGGCCATCTTGGTGTTCAAAAAACGTAGAAATGGTGTGAACCAGGTGCGTGCTGCAGCTGGCTCATACCACCTTGCATACCGGCTCCCAAGCGTCCATCATACACATATCTTCCCAACTGTGGTCCAAGGATGTCCCCCTGGTAGCACAGTCAGCCAGGGTGGGATCACTCATGCACAGAGGTTGACACATGCTGTGATCAAGGCTTTTTTATGCCAGAGAGCCTGTTCTTGCACCTTTATCGGCACACCTCTGGCTGTGGTGACCTCGGACACTGATCCTTGCTGTTGGGAGTGTTAGCTCGTGCTAGGCACTGTGCTAAGTTAGCATTTTACATGGATTATCTCATTGTTTGGGATCTCGGCCCTGCTCTTCCTGAGCATGGCGTGTATTTTGTCATCCTAATGAGCAAGAACTGTCACGAGACCACAGAGCTGGGTCAGCACTGACCGGAGATGACCCCACCACAGGCCCTCCCTCCACGGTGCTGCTGGTGCCCATGGGAGACTGCCCTTCGGCCTCCACTCCCCAGCCAGGTGTCACAGGCTGTGTATTATCAGAGGACTTGCTCCAGTCACACAGCACTCGAACCTCTTTTGGAGACTCAGCCAGTGCACAGGTATCTTGCATCACTCAGCCGGTGTCCCTGAGCCCTGATCCCCACTCAGGTGAACACAGACGCACCTTGCTTCCCCGTGCTGGTGTGCCTCTGTTCAGGGTTTGGAATGGGTCTCTTATCTACCCACGGCAGCGTGATCCCCCACTGCACCGGCCACCGAACTGATTCATCTGTTCAAGCCCAGAGATTTGCCCAAACTCTGCCCTGGGAGAGCAGCTGATGTCTGTCAGTGATTTGGGTTGAGGAGACCTGGGTCTTCTTGACTGAGGGGGACCTGAGGTTGGACGTTCTGTGCATGCTTGGGTGTGCATGTGTGTCTATGTGGGTTTGGGGCTGCGGGTGGACTTCCGTGCTTGGAGTGAGGCTCTGGTCTTTGTAGAGTCCCTCGACTGTCAAAGTCTGGAGCAGAGGGTTTTGGAGTCTAGCAGCAACAAAGGCTGCATTTCTACCCTTGGGGGTGGTCATTGGAAAACTTGGAACACCATAACATTGTTTATGGTTTACAGCATGAGTCAGCCTGCCTGGGTTCAAGTCCTGGGCCCACACCTCCTGCCTGTGAGCCTGTGGGAAAGTCCTTAACCTCTGTAAGCCTCAGGTCCCTCTTCTGTACCGTGAGGATGACGATGCTAGCAGTACCAGCTTCCCACTGTAGACTTGGCTAGGACTAAATGAGCCAATCCACACATAGTGCTTAGCGTTGCATCTGGCATGCATCAGACGTTCCGTAAACACTGTTATTGCCATCAACAAATCTGCTAGAACCAGGGAGTGAGTAGCGGAGACGTGCATCAAAGGCAGAAGGGCCTGCCTCGGGCCACTTTCATTTGAGAGGAGTCAAGGATGATGGTGACGACGGTAACAGTGATGCTGCTTGCTCTTTGACCACCTACTGTGTGCAAAGCTCGGTTCTGTGTGCTTTACAGGAATCATTCCCAATCCTCATGACAGTCTTGCAAAATCAGGGTTTATTGTCCAACAGATGAGAAAATTGAGGCTGAGTTGCCCAAGGTCTCTGAACTAGGTGGTGATGCCCAGTGAAGGTCTTGCTCCCTGCACAGGTATTTTTACTGCAGGTCATCCTGAGTTCAAGGCTGGGTGCTTTCTACCATGACTGCAGTTGGCAGGAGGTGGAGTGGTGAATCTCACAGGCCAGGAAGCCAGGCTTCCTGGGTTCGAATGCACTTAGTTGACTTGAGATATCAGGGTCTTGGTTTTTCCCTCTGTGAAACGGGCATGTTACCCACCCCACAGGGATGTTTTGAGGGCTGCTGACAAGTGCCTAGAGCAGTGCTTGGTACAAAAGAGGCACCCAAGCAACTCCCATGAGCACCCCACCCCCATTCCCCTTCCCCATTCATCCTGGCCCTTCCTATGAGTCTAAGTAAGTGGAGATGTGTATGCAAATAAAGCTTTTCCAGCCAACAGAGTCTGCAGTCAATCATACCCAGCAAAATAAGCCCACAATAGCAGCAATGTCTTATTTCAGAAAAGTCTCCCAGTTACCATCTCTCTTTTGGTTTTGCACCCAGAGAGTTCAGCTTAGTGAATCAATCCCTCAGGCTTGTTAGGGGCACAGGGCAGACCCTGGACACAGTGGGCTGGGACCTGTGTGCTGGCTTGTAAAATGCTCTGAAATGCCTACTGTCCTGTTCTTGTCATTGCAGGCTGCCAACAGCTACCTGCGAGACCAGTGGTTCCATTCTCTGCAGTGGAAGGTAAGTCCTGACTCAGTTGCTCATTTGTGGGGGCCGCCTCTGTCTTGGGCAGCTGCGTGCTGGCTCGAAGCTGGTCTCTTCCCCAGAGGCATGAAGGCAGAGAGCTCTTGGTCTTCTAGATGGCTCAGTTGAGGAGCCTTGCTCAGTGTATAACAGCCTCTCCCCTCATAATCCCCCAATTCCAATACCCTGCTCCCTGCAGGGCCCAGTGGTATTCCTGCCTTTGCTCACAAGCCTTATCACATTGTGCCTGCTTCTGGAAGGTTCGTAGAACCGCTTACTCTCAGAACAGGGGCTTAACCTGAGGGGCTGGACGAGGTAGGACTTCAGAGGTTCAAGATGCTGGATGGAAAGTACCTTCTGAAGGTGGCACCAGAGGTAAATTTACCAGAGACTCAAAAACCCAGTCGTATTTCCGTAATCTTCACTAACCTTCAGTTACCTGATTCTTTGGCCTGATTTCCCAGTTCTAACTTCATACGCGGTGGTCCAGAGCCATCCAGCACATAAGGAAAAATTAGTCCTCTGCTGGTTACTTTCAAGACCCAGGGGCCAGATCTGCTGAGAAGGGTCCTCCCAGCCCACGGGGGAGTCCACATTCTGCTCCACAGCTCAGGACCGCTGTGGAATGTGCAGCCGCTTCCCCTTGCCCCCCGCCTCCCTGTCTGTCCTGTCTCCTGGTCTTTTAGTTTAGAATAAGTTGTGATAGGCCTGTGGCCTCATGGAGCCAGCAGGGTACGGTTGCAATGACTGGGGCATGTCCTGAGCTGTCATCGTCACTGTGAGCTGGAGTGTCGTGGAGGGTGAGCAGCTGGCCCTGGGCGGGGTTTGCAGCCGTGTGCCTTGTTGGGATGACTTAGGGAGCGCTCAGAATTCCTCTTGTGCATCTGGAGGGGCTCTCATCACAAGGAGGCAAAGGACAGAAACACAACCCTGGAAAATTACATTCCCAGTCCCAGCCAGGGCCACTCCTCTTCTCCTGGAATAGCTATAGGACCTCCTGCTTTGTGCCCTTGAGGTAGTCTTAGAGGCTAAGCCTAAATCTCCACACTGGGGCAGCAAGGGAAAGACTAGCATTTACTGAGCACCTACTGTATGCAAGGAATATGAGTTGAGGCTCATCACGTCCATTTCACCCTCGCCATAGCCCTGTAAGGTTGATTGGAAAAGGTGAGGCTGGGCTGAAGCTCAGATCCCATAGCTGGTCAAGGCTGGAGGCAGGGTTCAAACCTAGGTCGTTCCCTTACCTGTCAGTTTCTGAATGTAGGTGGAAGGCAGCTAAGAAGAAAAAGTGGCACCTGCCCGCTCACGGAATGAGTCAGGAAGTACTTGAAGACATACTGCCCACCCAGCAGGTTGGGAAAACGCCTCATGGAAAGATGGCCAAGAGCAATGTCAAGGGCGAGGCTGTCTTCGGCGGTCTGCCCTAGGGCTCTGCTTTCTGCCTCGCCCTGGTTGATATTTTCTCCAACCATGTCTGTGACCTCTGGGAACACCTGAAAGGCAGTGTTGGGAAGTTGGTAAATATGCGGCTACACAGATGACAAACATGGTGGGCATAGAAAGGCGCATTTTGCTGGAAAGGTGATTCAAAAGTGGCAAGCTTGAAACATACAAATTCAAATGTCAAGGATTGCATGTGGGGTTCAGACAATTGATTGAGCAGGTACAGAACTGGGGGTCTCAGAGCTTCTAGCAGTTTTCATGAAGACCTGGATGTCTGCACTCTCAGTTTTGGTAGTGTTTAGTTTGTTTATGGTTGTTAAATTTAACCAGGTAAGTTTTTTTTAAAAAGAAGGCATGGAAGAAACCCAAATCAGGGTGTCAAGGAACTGGCAAGTGCCTGGCAATATGTGGCCCTTTTGCCAGGTGGTGGATGGTGACCTTTGTTCTGACTGTATAAGCATTCGCTTGTGCCTTAAGCACGTGTGAGCCGCTGGCAGTTTTCCCTTTGACGATGGCCACCCTCCCCAATAATTTAGGTACGTCACCACCAGGTGGCAGTGGTAGCTCAAGGGTGGCAACTTGGCATGTTCCCATGGCTCTTGGCCACCCAGTTTTGATGAGATTGGAAGGGGCATCCTCTCCTTCCTTTTAAAATGGCAAAGGAGCTTACGGCCTTGGAGGCACTGCCGGCTAACGAATGAGCTGGGAGATCTGGGTCTGAATCCCAGTTCTGCAGCTTACTCATCTTGTGGTCTGCATAGCTTCTAGCAAGTGCTCATGAACTCAGATGTAGTCACTGAGTCGCTACAATGTGCCAGATGTGCCAGGCATGGCTAGGTGCTCTCCTGTTTGCTGTGATTCAGCAAATGAGGCCACAAAGGCTCGGAGAGGTTCTGGTGACTTGTCCATAGTCACACAGCAGATTTCAATACCGATCTGTTGGGCTGCCCTGCCTCCTGCTTGATCCAGCTGTGCCTGGTTCTGAGCTTTGTACTTTCCAGCCCACTCAGGATGCGACCTTCTGCTTCTCCTGTACAGCCGCTCTCTTCTTTGTTGACACCAACCTTTGTGGGGTTTTCCTTTTCTTTCCTTTTTTCTATCTTTAAAAAATGAATAGAACATCAAAATTAAGAACTTTAGAAATCCTGCAACCTTGGCTTAAATTTTTTAATTTTCTAAATATTGTTCATATTATTTTTTTGCATGTTGTGGCCGCAGTGCACATAGAGAGCATGTTATTCCATTTGCATTTACCTCTTAAATACCATCTTCCTGGTGACCTACTGGTATCTCTAGGGCATTCTCAACAGGGGCACCATCACCCCCAAGGGGGCCGAAATGTTGGCGACTTAAGTTATTGCAGTAGGGTGTGGCCCTCCAAAATTCAACCTGACGGAACAAAATCTTATGTTTTAGTATTTAATTTCAAAGGGAGGAGAGCATATGGGGAGATATATCTAAGAAAAGCTCCTTGGGGGAAGCGATAATGAAAAAAAGTTGAGAAGCTTGGCCATAGATTCTACCTCCAATAGTGCTGTGGACAAGGCAGAGCGTGGATGTGACGTCTATACCGCCATGCTAGTGGCCATCCCACCCTGGCAATGCCATTGTTTAAATGGCCACCACTCTGAATTTCAGCACATTCACCTGTCTTCACAGCCCATTTGGGGCATCCTCTCAGTGCTGGGCACTGTTTCGAGCATCATTTTATCTCATCGAGTAGTCTGCTGTTATCAACATAATGCACTTGACAAAATGTGAGTGACTTACGCAGGGTCCCAAGGCCACCCAGAGGGGGCATGGGGTATGCCCCACAGCATCCCCAGCCTGCTTCTCCCTGGGCAGCCCTGCTCTTCCTCTCGGCCTCCCGCCCTTGAAGGGCCAGGAAGCCCCAGAGGAGGCCTGCAGCCCATCCCGGATACAGGGTGAGATGGGTTACTCTGGTGGTGGGCTGGCAGCTCCGCCCCCACAGTCCTCTGGAGCAGAGCATGCTGTCCTGAGGGCTCCCTGGGGAGGACAGTCCTGTTTGGTTTGGGTGGTTCAGCCCCTGAGGCCAATTCCTAGGGGCATGTAAGTGTAAACAGTTGTGCTGAGTTAATGAGGACTCTCTCACTCAGAGATGCACCTTGGAGGCCAGGTCCTGTGAAGACAGGCCCCTATGCCTGTGCAAGGCCTGTCCCTGTGTGCGAGGCCGTGAGGGGTCAGCCTGGTTTGGGTGACAAGGCCAAGAGTGTTTAAAAAGCAGTGAGAAGACTGGGCTCTTTCTGTATTCAAAGCTGGAGGGGAGAGGCCCAGGTGTGCATAGCTGCAAGAGACAGGGCTGTCTGGTGACAGGCCCTGCTCTCTGGCTGGGAGCAGGTAGACACCAGGCTCATAAAGGAGCTCCAGGAAGCAAGGTGCACCTGCTTTGCATAGATAGCTGCTGCCTCTGGTGCCTCCAGCTCCAAAACACGGCCCTTTCAGTTGCTGAGAGGGGTTGAGCTGCAGGCTGGTCCGCAGAAGTCTTGAAAGCTGGGATGATTTTATCCCTGGGGGGAGCTGGATAGCTAAGCACAGTCCCAGGGGCCAAGCCTGCATGCTCTTAATGGAGGAGAGGCTGCGTGAGACCAGAAGCTGGCTTGTTTTCCCGTCCCAAGGCTTCCAGGCAGAGGAGTGCACTTGGCTCTGGGAAAACCCAGCCCAAGTTTGTGTCCTCTGGCTGTCTACCCTGGCCTCCCCGCCTCCTTCCCCCTGAGCAGGGTGCCCAAACCCCTGGGGCAGCCACAGTCTTCTGGTCACCCCCGTCCAGGGCTCTGTCCCTCCTCTGTACAGGGTAGGAGTTTGGAAAAAATGTCTTTGTGTGTGCATGAGGAGGTATATTATGAGTGTGTTGGGTATGAGTGTATTTATTTGGGCCTCAGTTTTCTGCTCTGTGAAATAGGTGTGATGCTAGCACCTCGCTCATTGGGTCGCCATGAGAATGGGAGGCTCTGCTCTTTGTGCTGCCCAGCAGGAGTGGGTGCAGTAAGGGTGTGGCATGCACCCTTGTCATCGCAGCTCAGCCCCCTCCCAGCCTCTCTGCTGCCCCCGCGTGGCGTGCCTGAGGCATCCTCAGGAGGGCACTGCCCTGTGCAAGGCTGTGGGCCACTTCTCCCAGCGTGTTTGCGCCTTGCTCCTCATACCGATCGTGCAGGGTCTTCACCAACCTGCCTCATGTGAGGGGACTGAAGTCTGAGGGGACGAAGGACACAGCTGAGGACCGTGGGCTCCTAACGATGCCACAGCATGGCTTCCACAGCAGGCCGCGGGCTGCGCCTACACTACGGAGCCCATCCTGTTCTCGCCCGCTGCTGAGGCACCGCCGCCCCCAGGGTCCCCAATGGGCAGGTTAAGAGTGGGAGGCACCGAGGCGAAGACCATGAGGGTTGGAAGCCCAGGCGCCTCTCCCATCGGGCTGCCCCCTCGAGAAGGCTGGACCCTTCACTGCCCTTCCCACAGAGAGAGAGAGAGGCCCCAGGCACTGCCAGGATTCCCAGGGATCTGGATCAGCGGGACAGGAAGCCCTTGAGCTGCTGCCCCTCCCCAGCGGGGGAGCTCCTGAGGGAAGGAGGACCCCCCAGTGGGTGCTGTGTCCCCCAGCTCTGACCTTCTTCCTGGATGCACCCTCGCGTCTCTGGGCATGGGAGCCTGAGGGAGGGGGGACGAGCCACTGTAGGCCCACAGCTGTGGCCCCTTCACCCCTCTGTCCATCCAGCTGCCCCGGGGAAGGAGCCAGCCCACGTGCCTCCAGGCGGCGCCGGTGCCAGCGCTCTGCTTCAGCACCCTCTTGAGTCCTCACAACCCTAAGGCGGACCTGATCTGTTTCACATTTCACAGATGTGGAAACTGAGGCTGAGAGGTTAAACCACTCACTCCAGACCAGACGAATATTAAGTGGCAGAGCTGGCGTTTGAACACAAGGGCCTTGGTATTTTTGTTTTGTGAGGAATTTCACGAGAGCATTACATTTTTCTGTGAGGCTAACAGACGTCACCGTGAGCACTGTGGGCATCGACCTCTGACCCGGCGATCCCCCTTCCCGTGGGTGAGGGCTGACTGTCCTACCCCGTCCTGTGTGCTGCGCTCCCCACCATCAAACCACCTGTCCCTGGGCCTGGAAGGTCAACCTCAGGACCAACCTGCTTCCACTTCTGGCCAAAGTGACCACATCACCTGTGTCCCCAGATTTTAACAGCAAGGCTCTGCGTGCCCAGACCTAGCTGTGCGCTTGACTCCCCTCTGCACGGGGCTACTGCCCACCTGTGGCTCCTGGCTGGGCCTTCCCTTTGTGTGGAGGGAAGACGATGACAGGCCCCCCCTTCCACCACCCCTGTGGTGTCCTCCCCCCTCTGGCCCCACTGCCCCCCTCTCGACCTCTCTCCACCTCTTTCTCTGCCTTTTTACAACCATTGTGAAAACACCTTTACAACCACATCAGGGGCAACAAGCCCTCTGCTCCTGCCTCCCCCTCCCACCAGTGGCTGATTCCGCTCTGGCAAGCGCCCTTCCAGGCTTCTTCTGTGTCTCTACAGCCATTGGGGCAGCGGTGGCCAGGCGCCCAGATGGCATAACAGTGCAACTTGAACATGTCAACATGTGTCCAGGCCAAATGAAAGAGGCTTTCTAATGGCCACATATCATCTGTGAAGAGGTTGTGGCCAAATTTAGCAAAGGAGTCGCTGGGGTTGGGCATTTGGGATGTTCCCGTTTTCCTCCACTGCTGTCAGTGCGCTCATGACTGTCCCTGTGGCTAAGCTTCTGCTTCTTTGGAGCTGCTTTTGAAGATAGGTTTCCACAGCAGTGGTAACTGGCCAGAAGGGGGGTATTTTTCATGTGTGGCTCTTATCACATAGTGCCGTTTTGCTCCCAAAAGACTAATTTCTGCAATGCCTTAGAGTGAGGGCTCTGGGCCAGACAGCATGGGTTCAGGTCCTGGCTCCACCACCCACTGGCTCTGTGACCCTAGACTAGTTACTTTCCTCTCTGGGCCTCCTCCTCCTCCTCCGTAATAAGACCAAGCTCATTAGGCTCCTGGGAGGGTAAATGGGTTAATATTAGCGAAGAACTTAGAACGGCACCTGCCACATGAATAAGTGTTGGGTCAGTGTTCATCTTATTGTCTTTAATGATCAAGGGCCCCATTGCCCTCTGTGCAGAAGGGTCCTAGAAGAAGAGAGGCACACGCTTAGCATGCACGCCGGCAACCCTCAGCGAGCGCATGACGTGCATCACTAATCAGCCGCCACGCTCGCTTCCTCCAAGGCAGGACCTTGTCAGCACAGCCTCTGCTGGTCAGCCTGAGGTGCCAGAGGGAGCCAGTGTCCCACCGCCCTGCTGGAGTGACCTCAGGCCTGTGGTGCTTCAAGTGCTGAAAATCCTCCTCCAGCCCCATAGGCTCCGTTCTGTGCCTCTTTGGGGTGCATTCATGGGACATGGGAACCCATGTCGAGATTCTAGACAGACCCTCTGGGTCCAGTTCTCTGCCTGCGATGGTCCTGAGTATCAGCTGTCGCCCTCTGAGAAGGAAGGTAAACCAGGGAAGCCCAAGAAGGGTGGGTGTCGGCCTCTGTGCTCTTGGGAGCCCAGCCTCAGGTCTGCTGTGTGCAGGTCAAAGGGGCAGAGATTCCATCCAGATTAGTTTCTGGCACTTGGTCAGGAGGGCTTTGTGACTTCCTGAGAGGGGATCAAAGGGATTCCGCGGAGAACTGTGAAGGGGGGCATTTCCCCATGAGGCACAGTCCGGAACTTCAGGAGGGGCAGCGTGAGCCCCAGAGAGCAGAGGCCCTCACAGGGAGAGTTTGGCCAGGCTGCCGCCTCGGTACCTGGGCTTGATGGGCCCAGGCGGCTCCCCAAGAGGGCCACAGCTCAGGCCCAGATGACCCTGTGACTACGAACAAGGGCAGCCTGGGGGATCGAAACTAACAAGTGGCAGAGGGCCGGGCTGCCCTGGGGAGGAGCTCTCAGGTCCTCAGGGGCTTTCTTTACAGTAGATGGAGAGAATAGTCATTAAGTACTACTAAGGTCAGGAGCTGTGCTCTCAAGATCACCTCGATGTTTGGTTAGACCCATGTGGAAGGGGGAGCCGAAGGCGAGGGCTTGGCCACGGTTGCAGAGCCAGAGCCAGGCAGAGTGGGAATTTGAACCCTCGTGCTGGGTGTCCAAGCCCAGCCTCCTCCTCCCAGCCGTGGCCCTGGAGTGGGCGTGGGCATGGCCGGGCAGCCCCGTCTCTGAGCCCGGTGAGGCAGGAGCCCTGGCCACCGGTGCTGGGCCCTGGGCCTGTGTCTCCGTTTTCTCCAGCCACCACTCGCCTTAGCACAGAACAGGACATTTTGGTCTGTTTTTAAAGTAAATCTTTCACTGAGGGACAACGTATGTGTAGAAAAGTGCAGAGATCAAGATACTGCTGGATGAATTCTCACTGAACTGACTGTGTGACCAGCACCCAGAAAAGGAGATAAAGAGCAAGGGAGTCCCCTTAGCGCCTCGGGTCCCTGTGTTCCCCAACGCGCTCTGTCACCAAAACCACTCTCCTGCCTTCTAGCAGCATAGATGAGTTTGCATATATCTGAACTTCGTACAAATGGAATGATACGTGTGAATTCATTTGTGACTGCTTCCTTTGGCTCAAAACTATCTGTGAAAGAATTCTCTCTCTGTTGTGTGTGTGGGTAATTCATTCATTCACTGTGCTGGAGGCTGTTCTGTTGAATGAATAAACTGTTAATTTGTTTGCTCGATTGTGGATAGATGTTTCCAGTTCGGGGCTACTACGAATGGAGCTAGTACAAACGTGTCCACCACCTGCTGAGCACAGGCCATAGGGCAGGGCGGACATAGGGTCTCCTGTCATCAGTGCTGCCAAATGGTTTTCCAAATGGTCATCCCAGTTCATACACCCACCAGCAGTGTACGACAGTCCTAAGGCACAGGACGCTTAAAAAATCGCATTTCGTAAGGCTTTTTCTTAATACAAAAAGGATTAAAAAAACTAAAAAAAATTCCCACTGTCCATAAACCTGTTAACACTTTCTAAGTTTAAAAAAAATCAAGCCATAATACACATATAACAAAATACACACATCTTGACTGCTGGGGGTGGTGAGTCTTGACCGTTGTATTCCCCTGAAGAACACCACCTAAATTCCTACCACCCCAGGAAACTCCCTCCTGCCCCCGTTCCTGTCAACCCCCCAGATAGCCTCTTAACATTTAAGAAAAAATGGAAGGCTCGCACGTATATGGCGATCCTAAAGAGCGGAAAGGTGCATGAACGGTCGCCTGCCCCAGGTCCTCTCCCAGTAGGCAGGTCTTTCAGAAGGTCTTTATCACTACTCCTCTCTCCACGCCACAGATTTTATGACCCACACTGTTTCATTCCTCGCTCCTTTACCCTTTAATTACATATCATGGCGACCTCTCCATAGAGCACGTACACATATACCTCACTGCTCTTGACATTTTTGTGTTAACCCATTCAGACAAGGGTCCAGCTCAGTGAGACTTAAGATGGTCCCATGCACACAGGGGGAAGCTGAGTTTCTGGGAGAAAGGACTGGGGTTGTGGAGGCATTTGGTGAGCACCTACCATCTACAGGCCAGAGGCAACAAGAGGGGCTCTGCTACACCATCCCTCTGCCTTCAGGCCCCTCTAACCATCCCCACTCGATAGGTCAGGAGCCTGGAGCCCGGGGGCCACAGAGTGCAAAATGGAGGAGCCCTGGGTTTGCACCATGTCTCTGGGACCCCATGTCTTTCCCTGCACCACTCAAGGACATCCCAGGCACCCCTACCCCTCCCTATGAAGGTCTTCCCTGGGTCTCAGGGATGACTCGTGACAACCGACTCCAAAAGACCAAGAGAGAAGCACATTTGTGGGTAGTTTTTTCTCCCAGACAAGGAAGGGGGACTGGAGCGCTCGTGTGTCATCCCACGCATGCTTTATGGGGGCTGGTGAGTCACTGAACCATACAAGGAGGTTTCTTCACGTAAACGGTTTGCGGGTGGAGTCGCTTTCTGCCCTTTAAGGCAGAATTTTTTTCTCTTTCTCTTGCTTTAAATAAGAATTGTTAAAACATAAGTGTGAGGCCTTATCTTGGCTAGCAAGACCGTTTGTTCTCCAGGAGTCTGCAGCGGGTCCCCTTCGCGGCTGGGTCGTGGGTGGGCAGCATCTCCTGAGATGGGGGTGCACATCAGCTCGCAGGTGGGGCCTGTGGTCTGCCCTCGGGGGAAGGTGGCCTCGAGGCTCCTACCCGCCTGTTGACTCAGAGACAGGGGCCAAGCAGACTCGAAAAAGAGCAGTGCCTGTCCCCAAAGAGGACTCAGGGCCTCACTTCACCTGGGGACCAGAAAATACCCCTTGGGGCAGCCAGCTCAACTCGCTGGATAGAAAGGTGTTTGGGAGAGACGCTAATTGACCAGGGTGGGAAGGCAGAGCACCTCCACAGCCCTGGTAGCCGTTGCCTCCCCTGTGCCCCAGAGGACCCTGGCATGCTCTTAGAGCCAGTAGACAGTTTTGCAGGAAGCACTGAAGTGGACTGACAGCCACCACTTACGAGGGAACTGAAGCCACCTGACAGCACCTGCGTCATGACCTTGGCAGGAGGCCAGGGTGGTTTGCTGCCGGGTGGGGGCTAGAGAAACAACAGGGGCCAGGCAGATGCTTGGCAGAGTGGGCCAAATCTGACTTCCAGGCTGGAATAGATGCCTGGCGGGTGTGGACCCCAGAAAACATCCAGGACGTCAGGGGCCAGCTTGGCACTGGCCAAGTAGCCCATTGCTGTGTTGTCACTTGAAGCCTCTGTTAACATCCTTATCTTCCCCCAAGGCCTCCCAGGGCCACAGTGGACCCAGGGTTCTGGAGCCAGCAGCCCAGTGGTTCCCCAACCAGCAACGACTGCCTCATCTGCAAGTCTGCCTGTGCCCTTGAATGTCCATCAGGTGATCTGATACCCCCCGGGGTGTGAGAAGTGCTGCAATAGCTTGAAGAAAAGGGAACACGCAACCGACATTGATTGAGTGCCTTCTCTTTTCCAGCCACTTCATCTGTGTTATATCCTGTTTAGGCCATACAGTGTCCCTGGGAGGTGGGGAGTAAATCCCCATTTCACAGACAAGAAAACTGACTCTTAGATTAAATAGTATTTGCCCCATGTGTCCAAGTCAGAATTCAGACTCTGGTCTGAGCTTCCTTCTTGTCCCTTAAGCCCCAGTTCTGGGTCCCTCGTGGCCTGAGAGCAAGCCTAAGTAGCCAACGGTATCCACAGCCTTTGGATTACTCTGCCAGCACGTCCTCATTTGTGCTGGTGATTAGGATTGACCACAGTGAACACCCTCCAGGTCCTGCTCCTGGGCTCACCTGGGACTTTGCCTTACCTGAGACTCAAGTGTGCCATCATTACCTGCCTGGACATGCAGTTGGAGATCAACTGTAAGTAAGGAACTGGATCCTTTTCCAGAATGCTCATGAACTTGGGCCCTGTATGGAAGAAGCCATGCTCCAACCCAGGGAAGGCAGCCTGACAGGGAACGGAGGTTTTCCAAACAAAGGGATGACTGGATCAGACACCCTTTGAAGTACTGCAAGCTCTAGATAAAGCTCTTCGCCAAATAAACACGGAGCCCCCCACTGAGATGCTACTGTCTTGAGGACAAGCAGGAGAGCTCCTTATTTGGGATAGAGCTGCCCCTTTATCAGGCCCAGAGGAAACAGGGCCTTGTGCTGTCCACTGTGTTCCAGGGAGCAAGACTCACTAGGGGGCATGGCAGAGGAAGAGCGGCCTCCGGTACAGTATTTGTATTTTTAAATATTTGGTGGGTTGCTATTAATTAGGGCTGTTTCATCAGATTAACAAAAGGTCCCCACTGAAGTCTTCAGTATTATTTCGTTCAGGTGCTACACAGGACCAGGAACCCCACTGGAAAAGTCACTGCAAAACAATAGGACCTTCTTAAGCAGAATGTTTTAAAGGTGGCAGTCTCACCCTTGCCTTGGGTGGGAGGTGATGGTCACGTTTATGACTAAGGAGAGGCAGGACCCGTCTCTGGATATCAGAAGCCCTGAGGAAGATGGGTGGGCTGTGTCGCTGGGGACACTGAAGGGATGTGTACGGTGGGGTGGCCGCTCGGGCAGGCGGCCGGCTCTTTGTCACGGAGTGGCCTCGGAAGGGACTGGCCGCCCGGCGGAGGGAGTACTAGTCACTGAGGTATGGCAGGCACAGTGGCTGGGGCTGCTTCCCGAAAGACCACCAGGATTTGCACAAAGGCCTGAGGTCAGGTGAGAGGAGTTTTCTTTGCTTCTTTTTAATTTTCTAAATGTATAGGCTGCCTTTGCCTGGTGATATTTGAGGTGGCTTACAAAAACACACAGCATGGGAAAATCTATGCAGATTGATTTGGAGTGACTTACACAGGTGTTAGGAGAGAAAAGGCCAGCTGCCGAGACCTGTGTATAATATGATGCCCTTTGTGTAAAACGAAATGGAGAACAAAAGAACAGAAACTGAGGACCAGAACAGATCTCTGCATTCGCGCCTGATCTGGGAGGCTGCGCAGAGAGGCCCGAGCCACAGCACACCAGGGCTCAGTGAACTGTCCGGTCCACCACCAGTTTTTTTAAATAAGGGGGTTTTGTGGGGATCACAGCCCCATCTATTTATGTACAGCGTCAGAGTGTGGCCAGAAAAGCCTGGAGTATGTATTATCTGGCCCTTTACAGAAAATGTTTGCCGAACCCTGATGTATAGTGGTGTTAGCATGAGCGCCGGGTTGAGGGAGGTGGGGAGGGGGCAGAGGGGAGGTTAAAAAAAAGCCAGCATGTTTGATATGGGCTAAATGCACGTACACTTTTACACTGGGTGGTGTGCACGCACAGAAGGAGAATCTGTGGCACAGCTGTCACCAGTGTCCAGATGCATGGGCAGTGAGCCCACGCGAAGCCGTTCTGTGCTGTTCACTGTCTTCCCTGACACTGCTCCAGACAATTCTCGGTTTTCAATAAACATATTGTTTCAAAACCAGTGTTTCAGTAGAACACTGAAAAGTAAAAAATGATGGGATCTCAGATATGTTCAGCTCTTTCTAAGAATGTGGGATTCTGATCAATTTAAGAATTCTGTGGAAGAGGAAGTACCACCTCCATGATCTCAATTTCTGAAATCTTGGGGGATTTTAAAATTTATTTTGAATTAAATGTGCCATATGCAGATAATTTGAAATATGCAGATAAAGCTGAACCTCCTCCTTGGCCCCCCGGGACGTCCCTCAAGCCACTTGTCCCTCCAAGGAAGATAGCTGTCATCAGCCTGACACGTGTCTTCCCCCTCCCTCGCCCTCCCTGTGTGCATGTGAATGTCTGTGTACATGTGTGTGCTTCTGCACTTGGTGTACTGCCAGGAGGGGCCCCACACAGACCTTTTAGCTCTCCTTCATTCTTTTTAATTGCTGTCAAGCATGACGCTGTGCATAGGGCCACAGTGTGTTTAAGCATTTCTCTCAGTGGACATTAGAGGTATCTGGTCACCCTTACTTTTTCTCAGGGGTTAATTGTTTTTGGTCAGTGAACTCAGTAGCTATCATTTATTGAGTATGTATTACCTGCCCTTTACAGAACCAAACCCTGATATCTAGTGGTGTTAGCTATCATTTATTGAGCACCTACAGAGTGCTGGACACTCAGCCTGAAATGTCACATTTAAACCCGTCAACAGCTGCGAAAGGCAGGTGCTGCTATTATCCCCATTTTACTGATTCAGAGAGGCAATATAATTTGCTGAGACTGCACAGCTTATAAGTGGCAGAGCAGAAATTCAAACGCAGATGTGCCCCACTATCAGTTTATTATATTGCCACCATCTGAGAGCCACCACATGGCCTCCTTGGAGCCTCCAGGTTCCCGGGAGTTGACAGGTTGGTGGAGGGTGAGTGGGTTAAGGGTGGTGAGGGTGTATGGGGGTGCTGAGCATGGACTCGGGAGCCCCCCGAGCCTCCCTAGAGTGCTCTGACCAGGCTGGCAGGCGCTTGCAGCCCTCTGCCGTCGGCGGTGCTGCGTAGCGGGGGCTGCCAGGAGAAATGGCCTTCCGTGGGGTTAGGACCACGTGGAGAGAGGAGGGCATTTCTTGAGTGCTGAGAGCAGCTGTGGGGCTGTACCTGTGTGAGCAGCTCAGTGTCTTCATTGGCCCTGAGCAGGGGTCCTGGTTAAGGCAGCTGTCTTTGACCTTCAGCGGCAGCAGGTTCCCATTCCGTCTCCACATTGTGGTCTCCTTGTCTGTACAGTGAGGGTCACAACTGCCCCCTTAGACTAGACCAGCAGTGCTGACTCCTGGCTGCACCCTCGAAACACCTGGGGATTTTAAATACACTTTTCTTCTGTTGTGGGAAATATGTGTAACATAGGAGTTGCCACTTCAGTCATTCTTAAGTACACTGTTGTGTGGCCTTAGTACATTCACATCGTTCTGCAGGCAGCAGCACCATCGGAATACAGAACTTTTTTATTGTCCAAAAGTGTAACCCTTGTCTCCACTAATCCCTAACCGCCCATTCACAGTTCCCAACTTCTGCTTTCTGTTCCTAGGAATCTGATGCTCTAGGTCTTCCTATAAGTGGACTCGTATAGTATTTGTCTTTTTGTGACTGGCTTATTTCATTTGGCATGATGTCCTCTAGGTTCATCCATGTTGTAGCATGTGTCAGCGTCCCCTTCCTCTTTGTGGCTGAATGTAAGTATTCCTCTGTATATGCACACATGTGTCTGTCTGCTCATCCGTCCACGGGCACTTGAGTTGCCTGTACCTTTGGTTATTGTGAATAATGCTGATATGATCATTGGTGTTTAAATATACTTTAAGATATACCAGTGCCCCAAAAATATAGATGCCTAGGCTCCATCCCATTCCTGATGAGATGGGCCCGGGGTCGGACTCTGCTACTGGAACGTTGTTTGGCCCAAGTGGTTCTAGTGCACAGCCAGCATCGAGCACCCTGAAACAGCTGCTTGGGGATGAGCGCTTGTTTAGCGCAGCACCGGCCTTGCCGTGCGGGGCCACAGGTGCTCTTGCCCGATGTGTGACCCTCGTAAAAGGAAAGGCAGCTGTTTGCTCAGAGCCGGAGTCCACCTCAGGACTCCTCTTTGCCAAGGAGCCTAAGCCAGCCCTGCGCTGGCGTCCCACCTGAATTCTCCTGGGAGTCCCCCTGAAGCTTCCCTGGGTGTCCGCATGGCTCCTCCTGACCTCACTGGTGGTGCAGGCCCCCAGGTGTGTGGGCGTCCCAGCCCAGCCTGTCCGGAATCCGTACAGGACCAGGGGCTTTTGCCCTCGGGTGGTAGGCTGGGGCAGGCATCAGAGCAAACCAGCATTTCCACGCCGAGGGAGCAAAAAAGAGACAGGGGTCAGGTCCCCACTGGAGGAGAAAACCGAACAAATTCCAAACTGAGCATGAGCTGGGAGAGGCTGCTGAGGGCAGGGCCCCCAGGGTGCCTGCGTCCTCCCGCACAATCCCAGAAGGGCACTGACTGCCACCTTCATAAAATAAAGGGTTGGCAGGGTCAGCTTGAATGGCGAAAGAGGAACATTGTAGTGATTCAGAGCCAGGCTTCCCAGGTCAGTCCTGGCTGTATATTCACCGGCTGTGTGAGTCCCCGTGGCTGTTGTGACAGGTACCACAGCCTGGGTGTGAGACCCCATGGCCACTACAACAGAGTGCCACAGAGTGGGTTCAAGTCCCCGTGGCTGCTACAACAGAGTACCACAGACTGGGTGTGAATCCCTGTGGCCACTGTGACAGAGGGCCACAGACTGGGTGTGAGTCCCCATGGCTGCTGTGGCAGAGGGCCACAGACTGGTTGTGAGTCCGTGGCCACTACAACAGAGTACCACAGACTGGGTGTAAGTCCCCGTGGCCACTGTGACAGACGGCCACAGACTGGGTTCAAGTCCCCGTGGCTACCAGAATAGAGTGCCACAGACTGGGTGTGAGTCCCCATGGCCGCTGTGGCAGAGGGCCACAGACTGGTTGTGAGTCCGTGGCCACTACAACAGAGTACCACAGACTGGGTGTAAGTCCCCGTGGCCACTGTGACAGACGGCCACAGACTGGGTTCAAGTCCCCGTGGCTACCAGAATAGAGTGCCACAGACTGGGTGTGAGTCCCCATGGCCGCTGTGACAGAGGGCCGCAGACTGGAGGGCTTTAAACAACAGACATTTTCCTCCCACAGTTCTGGGGTCAGAAGTCCAAATGAAGTGTTGGCCGGGCCATGCTCCCTCCAGAGCCTCGAGGAAAGTCCTTCCTCGCCTCTTTGGCGTTCCTTGGCTTGTAGACGCATCAGTCCAGTCCCAGCCTCCATCTCACATGGCCCTTTCTGCCCGTGTGTGCGTGTGTGTCCATATGACCTTTTTACAAGGACACTGTTGTTGGACTCAGGGCTACCCTAATGCTGTGTGACCCATCTTCACTTGATGGCACGTGCATAGGCCCATTTCCACACAGCCACATTCACAGGGACCAGGGCTTAGGGCTTGGGGTATCATCTGGGGGACTTGACTCAGCCACAACAGCAGCTGTGCCCCAGGCAATGTCTTGCTCCCTCAGCGCCCCCTCCTTCCGTGTGTGATGGGGACAGAGCAATCGTGTCTGCTTCGTGAGGAAAGCCAAGTGAGGCATCCGGCCTAGGGTTTGGGAGTGCCAGGGTTGCTGGAAAGCCACCTAGATGTGCCGACTCCCAGGGCCCACCTGGCCTGCCTGAGCGGGCATCTGCCTTCTAACAAGCCCCGGGTGCCTGGGCACATCCACTCCTCCTGGGTGGGTTTTCAAGGACTAGACTCAGTGCCCCGCTCAGCGGAGCCCTTCATACGTGTCAGCCATTATTTCTGGGTTTTGTTTGACTCCCTTTTACAAACACTGAGAGTGACTCCCATGTGCCCCAAGCAGTTCCAGTGACCCCACGAAACACTGAAGAAACGCGAGGCACACTCCTGGCCCCCAGGGAGCTCAGAGCTCAGTGAAGAAAAAAGCCACATGGCAGTTCTATAAATGTGGTCAAACAGATCTGTGTGATGATTGGGTTTTGCCAACGGTGCAACAGACTCTGACGTGCCAGGTAGGATGTGATACCCAGCTGGGAGCCTGGCACCAAGGCCAGTTCATCTCCTAGGCAGCCAGATGCACGGTTGCCCAGGCAACCAGCCGATGCCTCAGAGATGACTAGTGGGACACTGCACTTGAGTTCCTGCTGTTTCCTTGGAAGCAGTAATGACAGTGGAGTGACCGCCTCCAGTGGGCACGCAGGGGGATGAGTGTCTAGGCGCTTTCCCCTCTTTCCAACAAGTTGCCTGTCTCCCCAGGACCTGGCTTTCCAGGCAGATGCCAGCTGGATGCCCAGCTACAGTCAGTCTGGAGCTGTCCTGGCAGCCCAGGAGGCGAGGCCCCACTCCCCAGCGGGAAGGCTTCTGCGTTTTGGCAGGAGGCACAGCATCGCTCCAGGTGGAAAAAGCACTAAGGAGCCACAGCGAGACCTGGATCCGCAAACGCACTCCAGCTCTGGCTCGTACTTGCTACAAGACTTAACTGCTCTCGGCCTCAGTTTCCTCATCTGTAAAATGAGGTTAATTATCTCACTCACCACCTTGTTGAGTGGTTGTAAGGATTAAAAGTTATTTTATATACAGTACTTAGCACAGGACCTGGCCATGGAGAGCCCTCCAAAAGGGGTGACGATTATGTTCTCGTGTTGCTTGTCACAGCCCATGATGCAGGGCGGCTGTTCCTGGAACGTGGTCGCACTGGGTGGGTCATAGCCGACATTACTATAATGAGCTTTGTTGGGGGGATTTGAGCCATGCCTGAGCCTCCAGCTGCCAGGGAAGTCCTGAAGCTGGGCTTGTGTTCGTCTAGTGTCATTCCCTGCACTCCCTGCCACTCTGTAGAACCAGAGTAGATGTCCCTTCCCTTCCCTTGTCTGGAAAACGTGAGGCCCTGGAGGGTAATCACTGACGAACCCATTGGACCAGCAGATAACCACTCGGTGATTGTATTGGCTAGTTAGGGTCTCTGCAGAGTCCACAACGGGGTGAGAGACTACGAGCTGGTCTTAGGTTGGTGCTCAAGACCTGAGGGCCAGCAGTCTGGGGTTAACGCACAGGGACCTGTCACCAGGCCTGGGCTGTATCGAAGGCAAGTGATGGTCTTTGGTGCTGGAAGGATTTAAGGGAAGCTGTTCTGGAGGACTAAAGAGAAGGCCCAAATTGCACCCTGGCGTGGCAGGATGGTGAGTTACCTGGCACACTGAGGCCCCCACACTCCCAGGGAGTCTTAAAGGAATGAGGAGGTCAGAGGTCCCTGTTAGAAATCAGGGAAGCCAGAGAGTCACCCAACCAGTCATTCTCCCTGGGTGTGTAAGGGACATCTGGGGACACCTCTGTGTAGAACTTGGAGGGGAAGTTGGAGGAGGTGGGCAGCATGCCATGCACCTACTGGCTCCTGCAAATAAGCATTGCTAAGTGGTGGGGAGAGGCAGTGAGCACCCTGCTGGTCCTCTGGGGATGTCGCAACAGAGGGGACCACAGGACCTTAGGGCAGCACGGCATAGAACTGTCTGCAGTGGTGAAATGTTCTCTCTCTGCACCGCCCAGTATGGCGGCCACTAGCCATGTGTGGCTATCGAGCAGCTGAAATGTGGCTGATGGGACCAAGGCACTGAATTTTTAGTTGTGTTTTGTTTAAAGTAAGTTAAGCCTAAGTAGCTCCATGGGGCTGATGGTTTTTGGATGGGGGAGCACAGCTTTGGGACCTTCCCTGGAAGAAGCTCTGAAAGCCGGCCCGGTTCCTCCCTGGCTCGTTTTCCTCAGCGGCTCCAGGAGCGCCCGTGCCGCCTTCCTGTAACGGCAGGTGGTGGGAGCATGCGCGCCTGGGTGAGCCTGAGCCTCAGAGGCTGCGGCCAGCGGCAGAGCAGCAGCCCCACCGGAGGGAGGTGTGTTTCCAGCACATTCTGAGTCACGCCTCTCCTGGCGAGGGGCACATTCCCGGTGACAGCTCGTCTTCAGTGGAGAAGCCGACAGGCTTCTCTTTCCCAGGCCATAGAACTCCGGCATCTGCGGTTGCCTCTGTCGTGGGAGCAGTTGCCGGAGCGATGGCGGATGTTGCCCAGGTAACGTCCCCTCCCCGACAAGCAGAGGGCGAGGACTGCAATGGAGTGACTGGCTCTTCTGCACGGGAGGCAGGAGGCTCTTGCTGCTGGCTCTGTTGTTTCAGGAGCTGGTGGGGTTTGTTCGTGCATGCCAGGAGCCCTCCTAAGTCCTGCCTGCTTTGGACTGCTCACTCCCAGGACTTGGTAGGTGATAAGAATGAGAGCTGCTATTTAGCCAGGAAGAGGGCTAGATGTTTTATGTGTAGTTTTTCATGGAAGAGCCACAGCAAGCCTTTGACAATAATTCTCATCCCACATTGCAGATGAGAAACTAAGGTGCAAGTAATAGGCTGTAAGTTCCATGAGCACCGTGCCCGCCTGCTGTGCTCACCATGGGGATCCTTAATACTTAACACAGTGCTTGGCACGTTGTAGGAGTTGGTTCCCAGTAATTTTTGTTGGATGGATAGATAGATAAATGGATGATGAATGGGTGGGTGGATGGATGGTTGGATGGATGGATGGATGGATGGGATGGATGGATGGACGGATGGATGGATGGATGGATGGATGGGTGGGTGGGTGGATGGATGGATGGGTTGGTGGGTGGGTGGATAGATGGATGGGTGGGTGGGTAGGTGGTTGGATGGATAGATGGATGGGTGGGTGGGTGGGTGGATGGATGCATGGATAGATGGATGGATGGGTGAAGTAGAGCTTAGACTGGAACTGAAGTCTGCTGATTGCAAAACCTGGACTCTTAACCACTAAGCCAAACACATCACTGGCCAAAAACAACTGCCTCTGTCTCTGTCTGATACCCTCCTGTGCCTGCCTAGATTGGGATTTTTTTTAAAACATGTTAATTGAGGTATAATTTACATGCCATAAAATTCATGTGTTGGAAGTGTATGATTTTTGTAAATTTATAACATTGTGCACCCGTCACCATCAGGTTTTAGAGTGTTTCTTGCAGTCCAGAAGCTGCCCTCGTGTCTGCTTACACTGTCACCCCTGTTGCCACCCCTCAGCCCCAGGCCATGACTGTGCCACTTTCTGTCTCTATAAACTTGCCACTTCAAGACTTTTCATATAAAAGGAAGCACACAACATGTCTTTTGCATCTGGCTTCTTTGACTTAGCATAACATTTGTGAGGTTCATCCATGCCAGAGCATGTATGAGTAGTTCCATCCTTTTCCCTGCCAAATATGATTCCATTGTCTGGATACACCACGTCTGGCTTATCTCTTCATCAGGTGATGGACATTTGGGTTGTTTCCAGTTTTGAGGCTGTATGAATAATGCTGCCATGGATACCCGTGGATGTGTTTTCATGTCGCGTCTGTTTTTATTTCTCCTGGGTAGACTTGTAGGAACAGAATTGCTGGATCATATGATAAATTTATGTTTAATGTTTTAAGAAACTGTCACACTGTTTTCCAGTGGTGCTGTACTAATTTACATTCCCGCCAGCAATGCACGGGATCCTCATTTCTCTATATCCTCGCCAGCACTTGCTATCGTTTGTCTTTTTGCTGACAGCCAGTCATGGGTGTGAAGTGGCATTTCTTTACAGTTTGAACCTGCATTCCCCTGATGGCCCATGATGTTGAGCAGCTTTCTGCACTGTGACTCCCAGGCTGAAGTTGACCTTTTCAGCCAGGGATTGGAAACATTTTTCTCTCCAGGGCCAGATAGCAAATATTTGGGGCTTTGTGGGCCACATTTGATTTCTGTAGTATATTCTTTATCATTTTTTTTCTTCACAGCCCTTAAAAATGGAAGCCCATTCGTGGCTTCCTTGCACAGAAAGAAGCAGGGGATGGGATTTGGCTGTAGTTTGCTGATTCCTGCTTTAAGCCCCTCACAGGGAGTTCCAAGGTCCCAACCAAAGGGATCCAGAGGCCTGTAGAGTCTGTGCTGGGCCCGGCAAGGGGTTCCCCCACCTTCCCCGTGAAGTGGGCTCAGTGGCGGGAGGACCAGACCATATTGCAAATCCCAGGGCCAGGCTCCTGGGAGCCTGGAAGTCCGGGTTCCAGAGTTGTCCCCATCCCTACCCATGATTCATCACCAGATGAGACCTGCTGATTTGTCACCCAATGTGGAGTGACTGGGCCCCCGTGGATCCTGGACAGGCCTTCCTCTGCCCTGAGCCTGCCCACCCTCATGACCACAGTGTCACAGCCCCACTGGCCCCCTGCTGCTCCCAACGCCCCTCCCACAGCTCCTTCGTCCCCTGGTCAGCTGACCTCTGGCTCTCCCACCTTGATGGACCTGCTGTGGCTCTCACCTACTGCCACCAAACATTCTTAACCCCATCCTACAGTGTCTTTTGACGAATCTGTTCCCTTCTCTCCCCCATCTGCACTATCCCTGACGGGTGTGATACAAAGAGGAGAGCTTTGGAGTCAACCAGAGTTGCTTTCAACATCTCAAATGTCCCTTTCTAGCTGCATAACCTTGAGCGAGCCATGTCCCCTCTCTGGCTGTGATATCCTACAGGTAAAACAGGATGTGAGTCCTGTAGCAGAAGTTGCAGGCGCCCCCACCCCCAGCCACTGGGCTCTGAAGACTGCTCACTGGGACCCTGTGTGACTGCCTGGGGCACAATTTTCCTAGCTCTGGGAGCATTTTGGCCTGGACTAAGGGCAGCCAGAAGCACAGAGTCTGGGGAGTGGGTAGATAAATGCCGGTGTAGCTTCTTGCCCCCGGGATGGGTCAGCTCTGCGGTGTGACCCGCACCACTAGAGCCCCACAGGATTCAGCACTTGTTCCCGCTGTGGCCCAATCATAATGCTTGGTGATGCCCCGTTAATTGGCTGCCTTTGCTTCCCTGTCTCTCCTCCCCAGCCCACATGGATGTGTCCTGAATCACCATGCAAATAAATGAGCTCTGCCCTCAGGCCCTTGTCTTAGGGCTGCTCCCAGGGCTGCTTAGCCTGCAGCAGGTCCCCAGCTCCCAGGGTTACCAGGAGGGTGGGATGAGGTGATGCCCGGAAGTGCTCTCCACAACAGTGCCTGCCTGGTGTGTAGTACATGCTCATTAAACATTAGCCCTCATACCCCTGAGGTGTCTGGCTTTGAATGCAGCCTCTGTGACCACTGTCCTGGGGACACCCCGTAAGCAAGGGCTCAGGCCCTTGCAGGAGAGCTCTTGTCCCTGTCCCTCAGGCTGGGTGTGCCACAGAGGCGCTCATTGGAAGCTGCAGGGCCGGCATCACCAGTGGGCCCTTTTGCCTGGCCCGCGCTGCATCGGCATCTCAATGGTGTGTGAGTGTGGACAGCTGGGGACGGTTCTCACGGCCACGCACACCCATGGCTGGCTGGATTTGGCGCAGTTCAAGTGAGGGTCGGGTGGAACAGTGTTCACCAGAAATTAATGATGGCTATTTCTAGGTTGTGCGATTTTTTTTTTAGGCCTTTGTTTGTTTATCCTCTTCTTTGTGCTTTTCAGCATGTTTTCAGTTTCTTACAGTGAGCAGGCTCATTTTCACAAAGAGAATGAAGTCATTATTCCTTTAAAAATAAGTAAGTTGCAGCTGATCGCAAGATAAGGCACTTGAAGCTCAGCCTGTGTTCAAATCCAGAATGTACTGTGGGAAGACCTGGACATGCGTTCTTGTGGTTTTCTTTGCGGCTTAATACACGGCAAGTTTCTGAGACCGTGTCATGGTCATTTAAAAATGAAGGAATCCTCTGGGTATGGAGCAAACCCACAGTGCTCAGGACTCAAAGGAGCATTCACCCTCAGAGACAGGTCGGGTTCTTGCCTGGGGAAGTGTCTCCACTGCAGTGGGCTTGGGGCACTTTGTGTTTGCATAGTTTGACTTAGCAGTGCCGCCATGGTCGTGCTCCTGGGCCCTGGCTTGGTGCCAGGCAGGGAGGCTCTGGCTGATGGTAACTGATGGTCACTAGGATCCAGGCTGGTTCCGGTCGCAGGGAAGCCTCAGGGAACTGGGTGTGTCTTGTCATTAAAGTCCTGGGGGTCCGCAGGTAATTCATTGTGACCATCATCCCCATCAATAGCATATTTACTACCTGTTAGGCCCCCCTGATAGAACTCACCGGGCCTCTCTTGCAGTCCTTAGGGGATCTAAGTGACTGAGAATGAGGCTGGTGTTTCCTCTCCCCCTCCTGATGAAAACCTCACCAGCTGTGCTGTCTTCCCACTGGCCCTCTGAGAGCACATGTCTCTTTCTAGTTCTTGCTGCAGAATGAATGAATGGGTGGAGAACAGTAAGTGGGAGAGGTAGAATGAGGAGAGACTAGGTGCCCTGGGAAGGCTGGTGGGGGAGGGAGGAAGGGAGAAGAAGCCAAGCCCCTGGATTTACAGAAGAAAGATTTGGGATGAGGGGGAGAAACAAACTTTGATGTGATTTGGCCTTGTGGATGGTGGTTGTGGCGATAGGGGTCTGGTTAGTGAGTATGGGGCTCCCGAGAATCAGGGAGTGTGAATAAAATGGGAGAAAGAAAATGGGATACTCTGAATTGCTGTGGGCTCTACATTTAAAGTTTTTTAAGAGACAAGTATCCCTTCCCCTTTCTGTTTCTTGTGGCTGTTCTATCTGGACTCTAATTTTGGGTGTAAGTCCTTAGGAGAGTGGACCACGTGGGTCCCGACTGTATTAACGAGAGGCTGCAAGGTACCTTCATGCCTGATTTAAAGGGGAAACAGGTTCAGTAAGTGAAACACTTTATGGGAAGAATGAGGTCTGTCAGTACCAAAGTTATTTCACCACAATGCCTAACTCAGCACAATTAACTGCTGGGTTTGGTGTGGAGTCTGTCCCCCAGATACTCCCTCTAAGGCACTGGGGTCCCAGACCACTTCGTTAATCTTAACTCAGAAACTCAGTGGTCAGGGAGACCCTGGCAGCCTCAGGGGCCAGTGGGGGACCTTAACCGCCTCTTTCCTTCTTCCCTCGTTCAAACTTCAGCTTACAGACAGTGACACGTCACCCCAGCTGGCTGCTGGCATGGTAAAACTAAACTAAAGTTTTCCCCAGGGAGCAGAGCACTTAATGAAGGAGTTCATCCCGTTGGAGGCTCCCAGGCAGGCTGGGGCAACATGGGGCAGGCAGCTGCAGAGCCTGGAGGGAGCGGTTGGCTGGGACCTCCGCCTTCCGAGGGCCGCCGCTGTTTCCATGATGTCAGAGAGGCGGAACTAACTGGGCCTCGAGTCTGGAGAGGCAGTAGCCTTGCCCCAACTGCTCTCCGGCTTCGCCTGGTGCCTGACCAAGGTGAGAATGTTCCTGTCTCACTCCCCAGCTGGGAGCTGAGGGCCATCTTACATGTCCCGGGGCCACTGTGGGCTCGCTCCCCACCTGGCCCCAAGCCCATCTGCCATATTTCTTAGCTGAACCCCACTCAGGGGGACCTCTTAGGATCAGGATCCAAGAAGGTCCCTCTGTGGACCTGTGGCTGCTTCCACTGTTTGCATTTGATTACCTGGGGAATATGTTGAGCAGGAGATGGGATCTAAAAGAGAAATTTCCACTCTTTTTTTAAGTCACTGGAAACAGTGTGGGACTTGCTCGGCTAGGGTTCAGGAGGTCTGGCTGTGTGCAAACACAGTGACTTTGAGCAGGCCTTCGGGGGAGTGGACCACGCTCTCTCTCCCAGCCTTTCATGTCCGGCGCCGCTGATTCTTTGACCGCCTGCTACCTTCTGCCAGCGCAGTGCCGACACACATTTGCGTCTCTTTCTTTTTCTCAATCAGAAAAAGATTTACAAATATAAGAAAGTGCTGAGCAACCCCAGCCGCTGGGAAGTCGTCCTGAAGGAGATCCGAGCTCTGGTGGACATGGCCCTGGCGTCCCCTCTGCAGGACGACTCCATCAGCCAGGCCCCGCTGGAAATCGTTTCAAAGCTGCTCTCAGAGGTAGGACACTGGCCCTGCTGGCCTTTGCACGGCTCCCGCCCCTTACTTCCCTCCTCCTCCACTGAGCCCCGGCCCTGGGCCACGCAGCAGACTTGGATGAGTTTGTGTCGCTCCCGGTTGCCTTAGGAGCAGCCCCCTAGCAGTTTGAGGGCACTGAGAAGGAGGTCTGCCCCCGCTGCGGCAGGGAAGAAGGGAGTGTTGTTCCCACCCTGCCACGCCCCATGTCCGAACTTGTGATGGGACGGACGGGGGTCGTGGTCTTGGGCCTGAGGCTGGGCTGCCGGGGGTGATGACGGCAGGTGATTTCGGCATTCTCTGGTTCATTCCTGAGGGGGAGCACATCCCATGGGAGGAGCCCCAGACTCCCTTTCCTCCTGCCCCCCGGCTGCCGGGGCAGGTAGCATCTCCACCTTCCCCCGCACCAGCTCTAGACGCCTAGACAGATATATAGCTTTCTGCCCTAGGCACCCCCGCAGCCTGCAGCTGTATTGCACTCCCACAGGATTTTAAAAATTGGGTGATTTCACAACAAAATAGGATTTTCCAGGTTCTCTTTCAAAGCAGTTGGAAAATCCGGCAGCAGTTTGCAGCTGGCACTGTTCCATGCTGCCATCTGAGCCGTCTGCTCTGCCAGGCGGCCCCACAGTTTAAGTTTGCTATGTGCCAGGCACTGTTCTGGGCATTTGAATGAAGACAAGCCCCTGTCCTCTTGGATGTTACATTCTGGCAGGGGGACAGAAGGAGCCTTAATCAATAAGTCAGTTGTTCTGTACTTAGGTGGAAGGCAAGTGTCACTCGGAAACGTACCTCTGTTTACTGTGGTCAACTGCTAGTACTCAGCATCTTCCAAATATCAATACTTCTCTAGCTGATGTGCTTGCCTGGCCCACTGGGACACTGACTTGATGACTCCTGAACTGAACTCTGCTTGGCCACCAGAGTGATGCTTCTGTCCCCTCCCCTGGCACCCCTGGTTCCCTGGGTGGCTTCTACATACCCCTTCTGGTGCTGTGGAAATTCCCTGCTGCCTGGAACCACCCCTCTCTCTGCAGATCCAGGCTGCTTGCTGCCCACCAATCTAGGGAACTGGCCCAGGCCTTCTGGGTCTCCTGCACAGTGGGTCCCTTGCCCTCGAAGCAGGTGGGAGGAGAGGTAGAAGGCAGGTGGCCGAGATGGTCATGGCAGAGGAGCAGAGACTGTGTCTTCGGCTGGAGACCAGCCTTGTTTCACAGAAGAGCAAAGACTCAAGCTCTGAAACCAGTCGTGGTCCACATCTGGAATGTGAGGCTGGGTACAGCATGCCCAGCCTGAAATCTAGCCTTCCCACCCTGAGCAGGGGAAGGGGCCCAGTAGTCAGGCCAGGGGCTGGCTGCCCACCTTCAGTTAAGCCCCTGCCGTGGACCCTACACACAGTATGTCATTTAATACATTCTCCTGCAAGATGGGCCTTACCGTCTCCATTTCACAAGGAGGAAACCACGGCTACCAAGTTACCTGCCAAGCCAGCAGTGGGGCTGGGCATCCCTTCTGAGGGCTGCTGAGCTCTCGCTGCAAGCCTGCATTGCCCCACCGTAGCCACCATCACCCCGTTGTTAAATCAGGCTAGTTGTCGGGACGATGGCAGAAGAGGCAGATGGGTGCTGCTGGAACCTCTGATGGGATTTTGTTTCCCATCGCAGGTATGTTTCATGCAACCACATGCCTGTGGGGCTTTTTATCACTTCTTGGGCTTTCAGTCAAGGATCTCAGAGTCAGCTGACCCCCAAGCGCTAGGGCAGAAGAGACAAAAGCATTTCAAGAAGAAAAATGAAAGAAGCTTGCATTTGCTGTGCACCTACTGTGTGTTGGGCAAGGGGTTGGTATTGTCCCATCTGACTGATGAGAGCTGCCATTTGGTAAGGGACAGAGCTGGGATGCAGCCCAGGCAGGCCCTCGGTTAACGCCTCTCTGGATGACACTAACATTTTTTAAGCTCGCACTCTGTGATGATCACTTTGGCAGGCATATAGCACTCATCTGGCACATTTCTCCAGGCAGGGGCCCTGCAAGGCAAGTATTAAAATGTACAGAAGAACAAACAGGCTCTGAGAGGTTAAGTTGCCTACCTAGGGTCACTCGACTAGGTGGCGGGCCAGGATCCACCCTCAGGGCTGCCCAGTAATGAAGCTTATGTCTTGTGTGTAGATGTGACATACACCTGAATTGGCAGGCTTTTTAGTGAGTGGGGAGACCCAGCTGTGTAGAACAGTGGTTAAGGCAGGTCTTGTGGAGTCCAAGAGACCTGGTTCTTCCCTCCAGAGCTAACTAGTCTCGGACAAGTGACTGGACCTCTCTGTGCCCAGCTGACGTCTGTGCACTGGAGCTGAGATTAGCACCCATTTCATAGAATTGAGGACTGAATACTCTAATACATATTCAGTGCCTAGCTCCGTGCCTGACATATGGGAGCATTTGATAAATGGTCACATTTTATTGTCACAGGTGACAGATGTGATCTTGACCTTCAGCACCCTCAACTAGATATCTAAATGGGATGGGGGGAAACACAAATCTGTCCTTTGCCTTGACCTGCTATGTTGGGAATATATGGGCTAGATTTTCTGTCCTCTTTGTTCAGGTTGTTCCCAAGGCCTCCTCCTAAGAGGCTTCAGATGTCACCAAACCCACCAGATGGTGGGCAGGATCCTGATGGGGGAAGGGAGTGGGAGGAGGAGGCTGTTAGATGGCAAAACAGTTCTGAGAAGAGCCGTGTGTCCGCTGGCCAAAGCCGGCTTCCCAGCCTCCCGGGCCTTTGTTGAGTTGAGTGTGTAGAGTGGCCACTGAGCTCGGGGCTTAAATGTCCCCTCTAAATGCAGGGGCTCCTAGTGGGCACTCTCCACCCCCTGGGGTCAAACCTGGACTGGTGGAGAGAAGTCTCCCTGCAGAGTGGCATGGCCTGCCACCAGCATCTGGGGCAGTGGAAACAGCATCTGGGCTCAGCAAAGGCTCTTCCTGGAAATGCGCACAGGTACGTGCGGGACCCGCTGGAGCAAAAAAGCCTGAAAGATGGATCTGCCCCTTGCATAGGTGAGCACCGAGGCTCACTGGTTAGAGATACCGGCTTTGGATTCAGGTTAAATCCTACTCTGCCACCTTTATTACCCATGCTCCCAGGTGAGTGACTGCACCTCGGAGTCTCATGTAACTCTTCTGTCAAACGGAAAGGAGGAGAACCGTCGTGAGAAAGAGATGTGGGTGGGATGAGCATTACAGAGCTCTGACACATGCCTGAGGCACAGTGAGCTCATCGCCATGATAAGGGGGCACCAGAGGCAGGCTTTCATCTACTCTGTGCTGAAAAATGACTGATGTTTGGTAATTGGCTATAAATGGGCTGCTCCAACTCCACCAACATTCACATAAAGAAAAAGGTGTTGGAATTAAAATAACCTTCCGTGTGTTTCTGGATTCTAAGCTTATGGGTCAGGCTGTCTCCATAGGAACCTAAAGACTGTGGAGCTCCGAGGCCAACCCTGGTGTGTGGCTACTGTCATCCCTCAGGCAGTTGATTAAAATCAAATCCACGGCTCTCCAGCTATTCGCTTTAGCTGGTGTGAATGCCTTAGATATCGTGATACCCGTTAAACCTATTCACGGTGGTGGGCACCATGAGTCTCTTTCTAGAACTCAGGAACAATTGTGTCCAGGGAAGAGGCATGCTATGAGCAGCAGACGTCGCTCTGTTAGGAGATATGAGTTGACACCAATGTGCCATGTCCACCAATACAGACAGACCAAGCAAAACATACCACAAAACTAGAAAAAAGACCATAGTGGCCATTCTGACTTTTCCCATGATTTTATCCCTTTCCTCATTCACATTCTCATAGGGTGGCGGTAATAGGTACTCATTGTGTAAGAAAATTCCAGTTGGGGGCTAGAGGGGGGTATCTAAAAATTAAAGAAGTTTGATCCATTCAACTTATTTTTGCAAGTTAATTGCTTGGATTTGAATTTAGCTAAAACATCTTGAGCCAACTCATGGAACATGAGTGTTCTCTAGGAACTTACTTTGAGAACCACTGATATAATGTATGTGCTGCTCCTAAAAGACTGTCTGGCACAGAGTCAAGATTCAGAAGTCTGTTTCCTTGCCTGTTTGTTGTGAAGCTGCCTTCTGGCCTCCAAGCCACGTCACTGTGACACCGGTTAAGCATAGGTCTCAGCCCTGCCCACATTTCCTCTCACCAAAGCCTAAGAGGATCCCCACTTATGGAAGAAAAAACTGAGTCCACCAAGGAGAAGTGACTCGTCCGATGCGATATAACTCACACTTGGTGAAACAACATGGGACTCAGTTCCCTGCCCCGAGCCATACCTTATTTCCTTCCCGACCAAGCCTCTGAGGGGCTTCTGATCTGTTTAATTAAGGAAAAGTGACAACTGTGCTTTGCCTGAGAGGCTGAAAGCTTTTGAAACTCTTTGGACTTTTGAGATACAAATGCTTCCTTTTATTAATACTGGATTTTTGTTTTGTTTTCCCCCTGCCCTCTGCACTCCAATCTTCAGAACACAAACTTGACTACCCAGGAGCATGAAAACATCATTGTGGTAAGCGTCTCTCTGATCGCTCTCCCCGTGCCCGCCTCCCGGTGCCCACAGTCCTTCCCTTGGTTTGAGTTAATTCTGGAAGCGCCAGCGTAATCCCTGAGCGTGGCAGCCTTGCTCAGCTTTGTCTTTTCTGTCAAGCCAGACAGACTCCCTCCTGCCTTTGCACATTTCAAAACTCCAGCTGAAGGGGGTTGGGGGAGCAGTAATTATCAGTCTTTGAGGTTTGTAGCAAGGGTGCCTTTATCACCTCCTCCTTCCTGAGTGTGGCACAGGGAGTTGAAGGCAGGAGATGGCAGAGACCCCTATAGTTTATTCAGAGGCATAACCCTGTTAGCTGAAAGATAAACATTCTCTTTCTTGCCTCAGGATCTATCCTAATTAACCCACAAATAAAACTTTATTTAATTCCCTCTGATAAGCAAAGTGAGATGATACTTTCTGGGACTTACTATGATGTAAGCATCTTCTGGATAAAATATCTTCCTGGGTGATTTTAAGCTATGAAACTAGAGAGAAGAAAAAAATGAAGTTGCACCTACTGGGTGCCAAGCACTGTGCTATGTATTTGAATCCATGGATAATTAAGAGAGCCCCTGCTCCCAAAGAGTGCAACAGTATTGTAGGAAGACAAACGAGATCACTGCAAAAATATGGTCATGTAGTGTAGAGAGTGGAGTTACCTGGGAGAGAAGCCAGAGAGTCCCTAGAGGCAGTGATGTCTGAGCTAGGTTTTGAAGTATCAGTAGGAGTCTGCCAGATGGCAAAAGAATAAAAGGCGTTTCAGAGAGGAAATCAAACATGCACAGCATGTTGTATTCTGAAAGCTTCAATATTTCTGGAACATGAAGCGTAAGAAAATGGGAAGCAGCAAGGCAAAATCTGATATTGCAGTAAGTTGAGGCAGAGCCTGTATGCCCAAGAAAGGACCTGGACCATTCACCTTTGAAACAAGGGCAGTATCCCAGCCACTGTGCCTTCTGAGTGAACTAGAGATTCGGGAGCTCACCCACTAGGCCCTGGCAAGCCCAGCCTGGAGAGCCACCCACTTTGCTCCAGCTGGGTCCCATGGGTGCCAGGGAGGTGAGCCTTTCATTGTGGAGAGTAAAGGAAGCAGCTTATGTGACGCCCCACCCACAGTGTCTGGCCCATGGGAAGTGCTCCATGGGTGTCTGCTAAAAATTCAGGGGTTTTGCCCATGCTCTGCCCTTCTTTTGCCAGAACCAGGGAAACATTGACCTGGGCATTCCCCAGTCACCCACCACGACTTTCCCTGGTGTACTATTAATTAATAAATTAACTGAACACACATTTGTTGATGTGTGAGTACAAATGTGTGCCAGACACTAATGTCTACTCCATGGACATGGAGCTGCCATTGAGCAGTTTCCCGTGTGCTGGGGGAGCCTGGCAGGTCACCAGACAACCGAGAAATAACACGGTCAGGGGCTGAGATTTGTTCAGGGCAGACACATAACCTCCTCCATCAGGGAAAGTGCTGTGCTGGGAGGAAGATGACAGAGGGCTTCCAGGATGAGGTGGGCAAATTACGTCTTAAAGATGGGATAGAGGTGCTTTAGGGAAGACAGTCCAGGCAGGGGGCCCAGCAAGGGCAGAGCAGCAAGACTGTGGCTGGTGGAGAAGCAGGACGGAAGGTGGGTGCCGGGGAAGGATTTGGCTTTTTCCTCTCCCAGCTGGTGACACCTTTGGGTCCAACTGTGCACTTTGGCTTTGGAAGAGATTGAGGGCTTTGGACTCAGGATGAGCCCGGGAAAGGAATTTTGATCTGAGAATTCAGGCTGCGTGTATCCAGCCAATTGGGCTGGGCTGACCCCTTAGTTGGGCTGGGCTGAGCCCCACTGCTCAGCAGGGATGCCTAAGAACAGGGAGAATTTAATCTGAGGGTCCACCTTTCAAGTCACGGTATTCTTTATTGTTTTTGTGAAGCCCTCTGTAGTCTCCTTTCATTCCAACAATTACTTTATCTGATTTGCCCTGTTGGCAATTATTCTTCTCCCCACAGGACCTAGTATTTTTTTATGTTACTTATTTTTCATAAAAACTTTCACAAATAACTTGTGTTGTTTTTGTTTGGTCCATCTGGGGTCAGGCAGCCGTACAGTACGTAACTTGGCTGGTAACAGCTGGTGGGTCACTGGATGAGCTTTTGGACCTGGAGTCCAACCCCAGCTGCAGTCCCATGTGCTGGTGGGGAATGGAGGCTGGACCCCGGAAGTGGGTTCAAGTTTAGAGCCTAATGTGGAGCCTGGGCCCCATACTAGCTGCAGCCTTGGGTGAGTAATGGAAGAACTTACAGTTTTATTTAAAATAGCTCTAAGAAAGTCTTCAGACTAGTTTTTGAGGATGTCACGCATATATTTCCATTGTAAAAAGCAAAAAGATTCACCCCAGGCCAATGCTGTCTTCCAAGACAGCCCCTGGGGACTTTGAGATGGTGACAAGCTCACACGGGCAGATGCGGCTGCCATTTTTCTTTTTTGTTCCTCCTGTTCTAATGTCATGCTGCAAGCGCTGTTCTGTGTTGTCTTCTCACGTAACAACATGTCTTGGAGAGTCTTTGGAGTCCATCCGTGCATATCTACCCCAGGTTTCTCACCTCAGGACGGTGACACTGGGAATGGATTGTTCTTTGTGTGGTGGTCGTCCTGGACGTTGGGGGTGCTGAGCAGCATTCCTGCCCCACCCGCTGGGTGCCAGTAGCCCTTCCCCATCGTGGCCAGGAAATGTGTCCAGGCGTGTGCCAGGGCAGCCCTGGCTGAGAACCTCTGGTCTGCTCCCCTCTTTCTGTTGGCTCTAGGATGTTTTTATTTAAGCAGATGACCATTCAGATCATTTCCACCTACCTTGTTGCTCTAAGCCTCAGTCTCCTAATCTATGAAATGGGTATGGCTGTGCCTTTCGTACAATTAGCAGATGGCCAGGCTCATAGGTCCACAAAAACATAAACCATTTTTATTAATTATACATTTTTAAATCATCACACTTTGTGACTGGGGCAGGCCTTGTAACCTCCCTGATCCTCTTTCTCTTCATACGTACAAATGGAAAGAACTACCGCTTGACCTCACAGAGTTGTCACAAGGATCAAATGAGATAACAGCTGTGGAAGCACGGAGCCCATGCCTGACACTCATTGTGGGTGCCTAAGTTGTTCCTTTATTCCATGACTCGTCCCTGAGAAAGAGGGGCCCAGCACGCTGGAAAGGCTCGTGCCCGGGGATGCACCCTGTGTGTGGTCCCCTCTCCCACAGCTGGTCCCAGAGCGAGGTCTGGGGAGCAGAACACCGCAGGCCGGGCAGTGACTCCAAGGCTGGGGGCTGGGGGGAGGGTTGGCCTGCTGCGCTGCATGGCCAGACCTCTTCCTGTGTTTACAGAGGGCTTGGCACTGGGCAGCAGAGAATACCCACACAACGGGCCAGGTGCTGAACTGTGGGCCAGGCTCACTTTTGGGTGTTTGTTGCTCTTCATCTCCCTGTTTCTCTGTAAACATTGTCACCAGAGGGGCTGTTGGTTTCCCAGTTGTGTGGAGAGCCAGGGCTGAGAAGTAGCCTGGTGAATAACTCAGGCTCCTGGTCACAGACATGGGTTCAAATCCTGGCTCCACCATGTTCTAACCGTGCCTCCTTGGGCAGCAGACTTGATCTCTCTGAGGAAAGGGGGCAGGACTCCCAGCCACCTCCCACACGTGAAGGTTCAGTGACATGACCGCTCGAAGCCCGACACAGAGTACATAGTGCAGCACCTACTGTTTGGACCATTATCGGGACTGGTCCGTGGGGCGTGGCATTCGGCAGGGTGGTGCCTCAGCCTTGCAGTCAGCGAGGAGCCCACCAGCCTCCAACCCGCACCGTCTGGGAGAAGGCCCATGGTGATGGACGTGTTCTCTGTCTGGTGTGGTGGGCACTGGCTTCACTGGCCCTGAGCACTTGAAATGTGGTCAGTGCCACAGAGGAACTGCATTTTTAATGTATTTCATTTTAAATAATTTCTCTCAAATTAGTTAAAATTTGAAAAGTCACATGTGGCTAGGGGTTACCGAATTGGACAGCGCAGCCCTAGACAGGTAAGATCCCAGGCCTCTTCTCCAGCTGCTGGTCAAGCCTGGCTGTTGGCGCTCAGAAGTGAAATCTTAATTTCAATGACCATTTCTCATGCATGTGCTCAAATCACCATGCTCTCCTGCCTCGTCAACTGGTCAAATAATAGTCACCGCTTACCAGCAGCCAGCTCTGGTCCCAAGACAAGCAGGAGGCGGTCTGAGCCGTGGGGTTGGTGACAGGGAGACTGTCTCATCAGAGCCTGCCTGGGGGACCAGGTGGAATCATCACCCCCAAGACAGTCCCCCGCTGATGGTGTCAGCGACACGCTGTGCTCTAGGCAGTGGGCCTATCCCCAGCCTGGACCCCAAAGCTTCTAGTTTTCTTTCATCAAACCCCCTCAAAACGCCTGTGATCAGTAACTCTTGTTTTCCCCATTTCCTGGACTGGAAGACTAATGCCCAGAGAGGTTGAATTGCTCACTCAATGTCACACAGCCCGCAGTCTCAGTGCTGGGCCCCAGGTCTCCTATTTCCTAATTTTGTGCCTAAGTTTGTAGCAGATAGGAAAATGAGTGGATTTCACATAGGTATTAGCCATCCAGCAACTCACATTTATTGGGAGCTGGCCTTATTTCAGGATCTGTGAGAGACAGTTTACAACAGAGGTTCTCAACTGGGGTCCCTTTCGTATCCTATGGGGCATTTTCCTGGATACATTTTCTTTTTTTCAATTGTTCAAACTTTTTATTTGGATTTGAAATTTAGCAAAGTCATTAAAGCAAAAATTATGCAAGGGGTAGAAAAATTAAACACCATTCAGGCCCTGGGGACCTTGGCCCAGAATGGCAGTGGGAATTATTGTACAGCTAGCCTAAGAAGGCTGTGCGGAAAATGAATTCAAGGGGCATTAGATAGTCTAACCTCCCTTGATGTACAAGGAGTGGGTCTGGAGACATCTGTGATTGTCACAGCTGCCATGGGGACTGCTGCTGGCATCTAGTGGGTCAAGAACAGGGGTGCTGCTAAACGTCTTATGGTGTGGGGGACATTCCCCACCACAAGGGGTGACTGGCCCCGTATGGTACGTGCGTGGCCGAGATACCTTTGGCCATGTGTTACCTCCTCTAACTCTCCCAGTGCCTCTCTCTGCTTCACTTCCCACGGCAGGAACCTGGGCTTAACAGAGATGACATAAGTCGCTCAGTGGTCACACTGCAGTGAGCCCCAGAACCAGGACTCTGGCCCAAAGCCGGAACTTATCATCACCATGCTCTCCTGCCTCGTAGTCAGAGACTGTTGGTCTGAGGGGGTGTAGATGGGTATTGGCAAGTCCTACAACCCCTAAAGTTACACGCATCACTGTAGGTGTGCATTTTTCTGGAGGGCAGTCCAGACCTTTTATTCGCTTCTCTGTGGAGCCATGTGTGCCCTCCCTCCCATCCCCATTCCCCCAAATGCAGGAGCTCTGAACTGCAAGTCAGAGAACCGGTCTTATTGCCCAGACGGTGGCAGGGAGGCAGTGTTCCCATTGTGAGCCAGCCCTCTTGTGTAGACGTGCCCCTTCCCCGCCTCACCCCCCCACCACCGTAGCCAGCCCTCTGTGTGAATGTGCCCCCTGTGTAGCTGGCCTTCCGGGTGGACATGCCCCTACCCGAGTTCTCCCTAGAGAATCTGACTGACACTGGTTTGTTGTCTTTTAGGCAATTGCTCCTTTGCTGGAAAACAACCACCCACCACCAGATCTCTGTGAATTCTTTTGCAAGGTATGGCATTGCTAAGCTGGGGCTGCATCTGCAATGTGAAGGTATGCCTCTGTGTGTGCATGCTAGGCGCTGGCTCTGCACAATTTGCCGATGATCCAGGCCCTCCACCTCGCGAACCTAGGTCAGGGCCCTGGACTCTGCTGGGCAAGTGATCACTGAGGCCTGAGGCCCAAACCAGTGGGTCAGGGAAGAGAGTCTGGCTTTTTTTCTTGGAGTATCTTCGTGACTGTCTTGAGAAGTTTGCAGCAGATTTTCTGAGCTTCTGACGTCAGAGCTGGGTTATTTTTAGCCAAGGCTCTTCTGAGTACAGCTGGCCTACAGTGGGGGCATGGCCATAGGGCTTTTCCTGAACAGGAGAAGCAGGCAGGGGATGCCAGGTTAGCATGGAGGAGCCATGGAGCAGGACATCTGCTCCCAGGGAGCCAGCGCCAGCCTCGCAGTGGGATGTACATGGAACATGCCCAGGGACCAGGCGCCCCTCATTCCAAGAGCACACTCAGCAGGCCGGGGGCTGGACCTGCACGCAGTCCTGTCTTGTTCTTTGTTGTGGGGTTTTTATGCAACGGCTTGATGGCCTTGGAAGGACGCAGGGCCACAGGGCCCAGGTCTGGTGTGCTTGCCCAGTACCTACCCCCTGCCCCACCCAGTCTTACTCCAGCTGGTTCACTCATTCATGCCTGTTCCCTCCCTGGCTCCATCCTTAGCCACATACTGTCCTCAGTGGGGGTGTGGGCTGTGTCCACCAGTGGGACAGGTGCAGCCCCTGGGGCACCTGGTGGTTTCTGGAGGGAAGGGGACCTTGGTGCACAGTTGCCCCCACCCTGCCCCTGCCTGCCCCCCACCCAGGAACATGTCCCCTCTGTTTGTCACACAGGCTTCAGGGAGACGATTGTGTCATCCTCTTTGGCCCTATCTCTGCATTGGGAGATCTCTTCTAGCAACCCCAGGAGCAGAGGGTGGGCCCAGGGCACATTCTTCATGTGTGTGTGGCATGTGCCAGTGTGTGCCTTCTGTGAGGGGCGATGAGTGGGTCCGCATGGGTGCGCGCCCAAGTATAGTCATGCCTACGTGTGTGTGCGTGTCCGGGCTGGCCTCTGCACAGGTGTCGGGCTCCTGTGCTGCATCAAGGCCCCCTGGGCCCACAAGGGGAAGGAGCAGCAGCTTGGTGAGACCGAGGACTTGGGAGGAGGGCCTTCTGTGTGCCCTTTGCTCCAGGGTTCGGGCCCCCGGGCAGGGTGGGGTCAGATGACCCAGGGTCTGAGAGAATAGCCAACTGCTCTCTTACCTGTCATGGCACATCATCCCCTCACTCAGTATTTTGTCCAGTTTAATCGGGATCTGCTCCTTGTTCTCAAGCTGTATGGTCTCTCCCAGATCTCACAGTTCTCAAACTTTTGTTTTAGAACAATGGACCTCTGTTCAAATTGTCATACCTGAGGGTTCTTAGCACAGTTTGAAAACCAGTGTTGTAGAAGAACCCCGCATTGGCCCCAACACAGTGGCTGCCCTGCCATTTGGAGGCAGGAGTCCCAGCCCCAGCTGGTGCCTCATCCTCCAGGCAGCCTGCCCAGGGAGGAGAGCTTAAGGGGAACCAAGCTAACCCCCCCAGGTCCACTCCAGGCCAACTCTCAGGACACTCCTGGGCAGCCTCTCCTGCCAGACTTTGAAGCTGGGACCCTAGGATCTGAGGAAAGTATATTTATCTTGGATTTCCAAGGAAGACCCAGATTTCTAATATCCCAAGCCCGGCATCCTCATCCAGGGGTGGCAAACTCAGTGCCCTCAAGTCCAGGCAGGTCATGAATGTGTTGGAGTTGGTGGCACCTTGGCTGTTCCACCCGAAGGCCTTCAATTTCCATTGGAAAAACCATGCTGGAGAGAGAGCGCGTGTCCGAGAGCTGGTTTAGCCTGTAGACTGTAGCTAGTCTATCAAAGCCAGCAATCAAAGTCCCACAAATTCTGGTGTCCAAACCCTAAATAAACCCCTGGTATGCTTGCACCTGATTTTCAAGAGACTCCTCTGCTAGGCCAGGCACGCTGGACCTCAGGGCTGCTGAAGTCTCAGGGTTGTATCAGAACAGACTCCTCTCTACCACCTGAACAGTTTGAGACTTTGAGATCAAAACAAAAAGCGGACAAGATCCCATCCCTACCCACTTTTCTTCCTGCAAAAATATAAATAAAAAGCCATGTAACAATATTCAAGAAGGGAACCCAGACATCAGGGCTGGGCTTACTACCCCTGAGCTCTGCTAGGAACCGTAGACCTTGGTCAGGACTTTCACAGGCTCACGTGGCCCCAGCTGGACCCTGCCAGGCTCGGCACTGACCACATCCTCTCTGTCCCCAGCACTGCAGAGAGCGGCCCCGCTCCATGGTGGTCATCGAAGTGTTTACCCCCGTGGTCCAGAGAATCCTCAAGCATAACATGGTGAGTCCCCCCAACACCCAGACTGCAAAGCCCGAAGCGGCAGGCCCAGGGCCTCCCCAGCCTTCCACTTTTACAAAGATTTAGCCAGGCTGACAGCCAGGGACTGGGGGTGGGGTTCTGTTAAGTTGGGGTATTCATGTAGCCTGACCCCTGGGCTATATTTCTTTCTATTAAGACAACAGGAAGAATCTTTTCCAATAAAAATAACAAAATTTATGTGGCCAGGGGACAGAGATAAGTCTCCTGCATGTAGAGTCACAAGTGATGTCTGTAGATACTCAAGGAGGAGGTGTGGAACTCTTCACTCCTAAATGGGGACTGTCCATAGTGAAATCCTTCCAGAGGGCACCGCACTGGAAAGGGGAAGAGTGACCAGCCGGCAGAGAAACCTGGCAGTTAGGACCTCGGCCAGGCGATCCAGGTGCACAGCAACAGTGAGACGCCTTGGCTATGGCCTGCGTGTCGTGAGGACAGGGCTCTGTGCTCTGGGTCTTCCTCCCAAAAACCCACAAGCCCAGTCTGCTCACGGGAGAAACTTGAGACAATCCCACCTGAGGGAGAGAGTCTACAGAAGACCTGACTGCACTCCTCCAAGCTGTCTGGGTCCTCAGGAACACAGGAGGGGTGGGAAGGGGTCCCAGTCCAGAGGACCTAAGGATATGTGGTGATGAAACATCATGGGGTGTCCTGGATGGGATCCTGGAACAGCAAAAGGACATTCGGGGAAACTGAGGCAATCTGAATAATGTATGGACTTCAGTTACTTTCTTTACAAAACACAGTGGCTGTGTTTAGTTACACGCCCCCAGAGGAGCAGGCACTGCAATCTGCGTGACCCCTTTGCATTCTCTCATCAATTCCATGAGAGCAGCAAACACTGTATTCTCCATGCTCCACGTGGGGAAACTAAGGCTTAGCAACCTCTGCTAGCTGGCCCCAGGGCTACAGCTAGGAATAACTACCATCTGCTCATGAATATGTATTGAGCACCTTCGTAGAGCCAGCCACAGTGTGACACTCAAGCGTATTATGTCATTTAAGTGACCTCCTTCTATAGACGAGGAGAATGAGAGCCAGAAGGTTCCGCAGGTTACCCAGAGAACCCGTAAGCAGCTGGGTGCATCCTGCAGAGTGCTAAGGAGACGGTTGGAGTGAGGGCCAGTGTTCCGACCTGCTCTGCTGAGCCAGCCCCAGCCTGGACTGGGGTCCCCTCAGTGACCTGGGGGCATCTGTCTGACTGCAGTGTGGGTTTAGCTACTGAATCAGTTGTGGGGGGCCCATGACTACTGCTTCTACCCTCTCAAGACTCAGCGGGTGAAAACCACTCTAAAAAAGGGTGATCTGCATGTAGATGAGTTCGTGAAGTAGCTTTGCTGTCTCCACACTGTGCCCCTGGAGAATATCATAGAACCTGCCCACCCTTCCCCAATCAGGAATGAAAATGTAAGACACACGTGATCTGTAAAGAAAGTCTCCACTGTTTTTTTTTTTTTAGATTATAGAGTCCTAATTCAGGTTGGTTTTTATTAAATGGGCTCCACTGAGTGGGGGCAGAAGAGGCAGATGAGTTTGGAGACCACCAGGCTGCCCTCCGAAGCCTAGCTGGTCAGCCTCCTCTCGACACTCGCACCCGCGGCTCCCCAGCTGTGAGTGTAGGAATGGCTGCAGGGGTCTGTGTCTCTATCCTGACGAGTCCCTGAGTCAGCAGCCGCCGAGGAGATTTGCCTTTGCGTGGCTAGCTGAGCTCTGTCGCCCACTGTTGTCGTGCCGCGCTGGGAAGCCCGGGAAATGTGTCCTTGCCGGGGCACCTCTTGTTAGGCTTTAGCTGAGGCCAGGTACGGGCGCCCATCGGCTCCAGCTGAGCCAGTTGACAGACAGAGGGCTTCGTCTCCCCCTGGGGGATGTCCTAACACTGGACACATTATCCTCTTCGCTCCTTCCTACCTGCTCCCCTTCCACATGGCCCCACAGCCGCACCCCAGCCACATCCCTGCCCGCCCACCTGCCACCCAGCACATGCACCTCCCTTCCCTGGCCACAGCCTGCCCCCCCCCCCCCCCCCCCCCCCCCCCCCCCCCCCCCATACACACACATGCCCAGCCAGCCCTTTTTGAGCTCATCCATTTGACTCATCTGCCCTACGGGTTCAACGTGCCTTTTGAGGGTGCTTTTTCTATATTGTTTCAAATGGACGAGGTCATCAAATGTCCTTTTGTTTAGTTCCAGCCGGGGAGCCTGCGCTCGGGGACCACCCCCAGCCCAGGGCCACATCCATGTCTCGACCACTTTCTTGCCCTCTTGCTCAGGAGCAGGAACGGGTGTCTCTTCGCTGAGGGTGTTTGGGAACAACAGGAGTTACGTTTGTCCAGCACTGCCCTTGTGTCCCCAAGAATCCCAGAGTTCCTCCACCCCCTGCCAAAATTGGTGACCCCAGACTGGGGCATCTCCTGACTTGGCTGTGCTGAGTGGCCTCAGATAATAGTTCGCAAGACTTGGCAGCTTCCCCGAGGGCTGCTGGGGGTCTGGCTGGACAGCTGCAGGCCCCTTGTGGTCATACAGAAGGGAAGCCCCAGCTTGGCCAGTTGCTTTTTTTGAGGACATCTGTGTGGCATGCTGACCCCTGCCACATGGGTGGCTTGGCGCCAGGCCAGAGGGTTGACTGGCTACAAGTGCCAAACCGCCCTCCCGTGCCAAGATATTCCCTAATCTCCACAGACTGCCATCAAAGCAAGAGGGTGGCAGGGCCAGTTCTTTGAAGTGAAAAATGTAGGCTCTGTAGGAAGAGGAGATGGCTGGTGTCTTCCCGTTGCCTTTGCACGAGCAGCCCCAGGCAGAGCAGGCCCCACACCCCTCCCAGGCCCCTGGCCGCCTCTGCCGCGTGTCCTGGCTGCTACTTCTGCTCTCTCTCTGCAGGACTTTGGGAAGTGTCCGCGACTGAGGCTGTTTACTCAGGAGTACATCCTTGCCTTGAATGAGCTCAACGCGGGGATGGAGGTGGTGAAGAAGTTCATTCAGAGGTGGGTCTTCCAGCCAGACCCCCTCCCTACCCTGGCCTGTGAGCCAGTTTTCCTCCTCACTGCAGAACCCCTTGCTCCATCGATGCCCAGAGAGGAGCCACTGGTGTCCAAAGGCCCCGAGCGTCTCAACTATGAGGGTCTCCTGAGTCCCCATGACAACGTGTGGTCTGAAGTGCTTGCTTTGTGACGTTGAGCCAGTTGCTGTACCTCTCTGGTCCTGTTTCCTCCACTGTCTTGGGTGGGGGGTGGTGATTATGCAGCTAAATAAGATGATAGATAAGGAAGCCCCTGACACAGTGCCTGATGCTCAGTAGGAACTCTGGAAATGGTAATGATCCTAAATAATACGGGTATTTGCACAGCTCCCACACCTTGGGCCGCAGGTGCTAGGTGTGCAGGAAACCATCCCCTGGCAGCTGTGGAGAGTCATCACTGGGGACTTGAACGGCCGTCTCCCGAACTTGGCCAAGAGCAAGCCGCATCTGGTTCTCATTCACTTCTGGCACTTGGGGAGGGGGCTGTTGCTTTTGCTTTGATTTTTTTTCTTTTTCTCTCCATGCCTCAGTTTCCTCATCTGTGAAATGAACACCGTGGTACCCACTGCGTGCAGTTAATGTGAGGATTCAGTGCACTCACACGCGTAAAGCACTGGGAATGCGTGAATGTGATGGAAGCGCTCAGTGGTCATGGTCAGGGCTCGTCTCATTTTTTAAGAAAACCAAACCAGCCTGTTCACAATTCCACAGCTGGGTATCTCCTACATATACTCAACCTGAAACTCACAGAGCATTTCCCAACCCAAATGGTGTGTCCTTCTGTCGGAGCCCAGGCGACATCAGGGTCCTTTTAAAGCACCCAACCATGGTTTGCAAAATTTTTTCAGGTTTGGCCTCTTAGTCCAGATGGCCACAACAAATTTCCAGGAAACAGCTCTGGGAGTAGGGGCTTAGCCCTGTTTTACAGATGAGAAAACTGAAGCACAGAAATAGCCATGATATAAGTAACGGGAGCTGGCACTTTATGGACGATGTAAATGCAGTGTCCCAGACATATGCCTGGGAGACCATAATGATTTTTCTTTCAAAGCAGGCCACTTTTGAGAGTAAAATGAGGCATTATGAATAATTATTCTACAACCCCTGACATAATACAACTGTCCCAGGACATATGGCCACTGTGTGCTTAGTCTTCACATTAATTAGAAAACTTGGTCCTTATTGTAAGCCATTGAGGAGTGGGCCATTGTCCCCATTTTATAGCTGAGGAAACTGAGAGTGGAGAGTTTAAGTAGTTTGCCAAGGTTGCTCAGCTGGACTTGAGCCCGGGCCTGCTGCATCTGGAGCCCACAGCCTGACACTGGGCTGACCGCTGCTGCATATGGCAGGCCCAATGCCCAGCCGAGGGCCTAGAGTGCCCCGCACAGCAGCACCCTGCCTCCCACCTCCCTGCTGTGGGCGCCCCACTGCAGCCCTGCTCCAACCTGCCATCTGCTCTTTTCCAGCATGCACGGCCCCACGGGGCACTGCCCCCACCCCCGGGTCCTGCCCAACTTGGTGGCCGTGTGCCTGGCTGCCATCTACTCCTGCTATGAAGAGTTCATCAACAGGTCAGTCAGCACCCGCACTGGGACAGTCTGCGTGGAGGCAGGGAGGGCCTGAGTCCCCAGGGATGGTGGCTTGGACACACCTGACCAGGCCAGGGAGGCGGAATGGCTTTCGCTGGGCCTGCCTCAAGCGTGTTTGCCAGATCCCACAAGCTCCTTGAGTCCAGGACCCAGAACCCAGGGATGTGACTAGAAAAGCAAACGCTGCAAATCAGCCCTGGCAGCTGCAGGGCCACAGTGCTGGCTTGGCTTTAGGAACAAGGGTTCTATTCTGAAGGTTTCTCACCACCTGGCACACGTGACACACGGGGGGGCTTGTGTGTGTATGTGCGTGCACGTGAATGGTGAGGTTTGCTCCCTGTTTACCTTATCTTTGTAAATCTCGAGTTGTTATTTTTTTGGTTTTTTAATTTTTTATTGAAGTCTCATTGATATACCATCTTATATTGGTTTCAAGTATATGCACAGTGGTTCAGCAGTTTCCCAAACTCGAATTTTGTCTTGCCCATGGTTTGCATGTGTTCCTGAGTACCTGCTGTGCGCTAGCACACATTTAAGTGCCGAGGATAAATGAGAGCATGGAGTCCCTCTGGGTGCTTGTGCTCTACTGGGGCAGAAAATATACAAGTGAATGTGCAGGGTTCTGTCAGGTGGTGAGACACGCCATGGAATCTGCAGAGCAGAGCAGCGTGGAGAGCAGTGTGGCAGGCCGGAAGAGGGCATGCAGGGCCACTGCCTCAGGTGCCCCCGGTTTAGGGAAGTTACCCAGGAAGCCCTGGGAGGACAGCCAGCGAGTCTGTGTTATTAAGCAGGTGAGCACCATGGGCACGTGAGCATGCCCCAGTGAGACCTCCCAAGAGACTGGGTGGAACACATGTCCCAGTCATTCCTCTGAGGGATGGTGACGCTGGCTTAGCTACTTCCCAGCTCCCATTCTTCCCTGAATGAGGCTCACTCCTGGGATGCAGACTGACGCAGATGCCATTAGTTTGAATAGAACTTTCTATGGTGACCTCTAAGGTCATTGGGAGGCTCTGGTGAGCAGGCCACACAGCTGCTACCTGCTAAGCCACCCTGTCCAAGTTGCTCAGGTGGTACACTGCACAACTTGAAGGGGGCCAGATGTGTCTAGGCAACACAGAGCAGGGGGCACAGCAAGGATATGTTTCAGTCCTTAAAGAAAAGGCAGCAGAGCATTCTGAGTCACAAACCCTGTACAAACAGGGCTTCTAAAACCAACACTATACTTTGAGTTCTTGGGGAAGGTGCTGCAAAAGAACCTTAAGAAGGAGATACTTCCATATGACAGGGCTTGAGAAGGGAGGATTACTATTTTTAATATCCTCAGCCCAGGTCCTGATATGCAGCAGTGACCGTGTCTAATCTTGAATTGTTTGTCTGTTCAGAAAGAGGTGATAGTATCCCTGGGGCCAGGACAGGAAGATGTCAGGCCGGCCATTCCCAAGTGCCTGTTGTATGGCCATCAGCATGTCCCATTAAAGCCAGAGAAGAAGAAGAAGGTCGGAGGGTACTGCGTGGCCTGCACAGCCATGCCGGCGTCCCTGAGCACCCCGAGGATAATGGGCCGTGCACACTCGCTCTGGGGCTGATCTGCATGCACTGCTGAAGCAGGCCGCCCCAGGAAGCAGGAAGAGCCTCCGGAGTGGCACACACCCCCCCAGGCTCCCTTCCTCTGCAAGCCTCTGCCTGTCTCGGCCTCCCTGGGCCTGCCCCACGGACGCCTGAGCTGGGCCTCCGGAGAGGGCGAGGACAGGAGCTGGAAACGGCTCTTGCAGAGTTTTCCCCGTGCCTCTCCAGTGCCCTGCCCTGGTGCCCTGCAGCAGGGCTTCCCTGGCTCGGGAGAAGGAAGCAGAGGAGATCTCTCTCCCAGCTCGCTGCCCAGGAGAAGGGCAGAGCTGGAAAGAACCAGAATTAGGAGCCACGCACACTGTTGCCCAGACAGGGGACCAGGGGCAGCAGGAGCAGCCTTCTTCCTTCTCGTGTCCTCCCGGCACTGGTTCAGTGAGGGCCCCCCAGGGGCCAGGTGCTGACGGTGCAGAAGTGAACCGGCTGGATGGGGCAGCTGCCCTCCCAGAGTGGACAGTGTGGCCGTGGGTGGAGGGCGTGGGCAGTGAGTGAGCAAGTAGCTAACTGTACAGTTTGATCAGGGCTCTGGTGGAAGAAGCTAGAGTTGTAATTATCATGGTCTATGCCAGGGAGTCTCAATACTGGCTGCATATCAGTTGCCAGGGAGGCTTTACAAAATCAGAAAGCTCAACATATATATGCCCTATGACCCAATCCTCATAGCTGTTAGTCTGTTCATCAGAAGACATGTACAAGAACATTGGTGGCAGCACTATTTGTAATGGCCCAAAACTAAAATCTGCCTCAACTCCAGCTCTGTCCAGTACAGCAGGATGAGTAAGCTGTGGTCCAGTCGCCCAGAACAATGCTATGCAGCAGCCAGAATGAACGAACCGGGGCAGCAAGCACCAGTAAATCTCAGAAGCAAGAGAAGCCAGACGCAAAAGATATGTAGTGTGATACTTTTTCCTTGAAGTTCAAGAATAGGCCAAACGAGTCTGTGGTGACAGAGGCCAGAACAGTGGCCACCTTTGGGTAGGGATATGGTGGAGGGGCGTGAGGGGTCTGGGTTCCTGGAAACGTTTCACATCTTGATCCAGGTCAGTAGTTCTCAACTAGGGTCACTTCTGACCCCCAGGGGATATTTGCAGCATCTGGGGACATGTTGGGTTGTTACCAGTTGGACAGGACAAGGGGAGCTGCTGGCTTCCGGGGCTGCTAATCACGCTGTGTGCACAGCTCCCCAAAGAGAGCTGTGCCGAGGTGAAGGGATCCTGGCTTGGTGGCTGGCTGTGACATGGGGCCTGTGGGATGGCTTGTGAGGCACTGCACCTGAGAGTCACACGCTCCATGCACATGCTCACTCATACTGCGTCTCAGTCACCCCTGTGTGCCGGAGCCCTGTTAGATCTGTAAGCACCCCTCTCCCAAGGTCCGTCATCATGGTGGCACGTTGGTAGCTTGAATTCAGTCATGGGGAAGTGTTTACACCAAGGACATTGCAAATGGCACAAATCAGGGCTCCTTTCTTCTGAAGAGTTGCTTGTTAGGCATTTACCAGCTTAGTGCCAGTTATATCTTAGAAAAGAAAACAAAGGGTGCCTGGGCCCCACCCGCTGTAATTCTGATTTAGTTGGATGGCCCTGGCCTTGGTTGGTTAGTTTTTTGTAAACTCCCCAGGCATGCCGAGTGGGTGGCCAGAGTTGAGAACCCATGCTCTATAAAGAGTGGTGAAGAAGGGATCCATCACGGAGGTGCTACGTAGTTGTGACCTCCTGTCGTTTGGCAAGGGAAGGAGCAGGACAAGGTGATCCAGACAGAAGGCATGTGCGGAGGCCTGTTGGTGCAGATGGAGGTGCATTTGGCACGTTTTTCATCAGTGGTCCTTAAACATGTGCTTCAGCATCCCCTGGACTGCCTCTTTGAAATGCAGGCTTCTGGATGCAGCATTTCTGGGTTGGGCCCAGGAATCTGCCTTCTTGCTAAGAGCCGCTGCTGGGGAGGAAGTGAAGGAAACAGTGAGACTGGAGCAGAGGGAGGGACAGAGAAGCAAAAGATGAAATTGGAGAGGAAGGCCCGGCCACAGAGGGACTTGTGCACCTGAGCTTCTCGGGGCCGCTCCTGGGGGTCGTGTTAACATGCAGATTCAGATCCAGGGGCTCTGGGCGTGGGCCTGAGACACTGCTTGCCTAACAGACTCCCTGTGATGCCAGCACTGCCGGTGGGGACCACACTCCCAGTGGCAGAGCAGTGCCTGTTACAACTATGGAGCTTTTATTCTGAGTGCAGTGCAGTCGCCAGTGGGTTTTGAGCAGAGAAGGCACTTGATGAGATGTCACTTTCCACAGTCCCCTCTGGTTGCTGCTGCTTGGACGATGGGCTGGGCAGGCATGTGACCTTCAGGGCACCAGTAGGTGGCCATTGCAGCCAGGTGTCCAGGGTGGGGGAGGCATAGAGAGGGCCTCCTGCACAGGCTGGCCCCAGTTCCTGGCTCCAAACAGCCCAGCCCCCTCAGAGCCCACAGGAGTTTGGGTTCCCGGAGATGCTGTTAGTTCCTCCAGGAAATCACCCTGAGGGCTGCCGTGCTGTGAGACCTCTCCTGAGTACAGGGCCATGCCACCCCGGTGCTCAGGGCCCCGGGAGATAGAAGCCCTGTGGTGTCCCCTGCACCTGGCAGTGGTGCTCAGTGGGTACGTGATGTACTCGCACACCAGAACACAGACAACTTGACCCAGGTTAGTGTAGCTTGCTGGAAAATCACCCGATCTGAACCAAACAGCCTTGAAAATCCACTCCTAAATCCCAGCAAAGGCAAACAAAGGGAAATGGAGTGTTGAGCATTTGGGCAGCAAATTAACTCTGAACCCATGGAGACAGTCACACCACCCTCTCCCCACGGACCACACACAGTTTTCTATCAACCATACAATTCTCAGACTCGAACTGATGGGTTTGTTTTTCCCAGCAAAGTCTGAAGTGTATTTGTTAAACACGCTTGGCGGCCTCAGCACAACCCTGGCCCGCGTCACATGCTGGATGAATCCAGGCCCTCTGTTCGTGTGTTTGGTCCAAGTCCTTCACTCGGCCCAGGCCTTGTACCCAGGATGGGCATGCGTCTCCTTGGAAGTGCAGGGCACATGCGTGGCACACTCAGGGAGGGACTGGGTGAATAGCTGTTTATGATCATGCTGTACTGCTCCGAGTCTCTTGGAAGAGTGGGCTCAGCCTTGCCTACACACACAGGAAGCCAGCCTAAAAGTTACTGGTGTCCGGGCCACCCCAGAGGTTCCTTTCTCAGTCATGGGCTTCAGGAGGTTTGGAAGTGCTGCAGGGACCCTGGTGCACAGCCAGTGGGGGAAAGCTCTGGTTCAGGGGCAGGAAGGGTGAGGGCAGCCGATAGAAGAAATCAGGAAGGACTTCCTGGATGGGAGGACCTGCATGGAAACATTCAAGATCTTAGGAGGCAATGTGGTGGTGAGGAGCTGGGCTTGCCAGTCAAAAACCTGGTTTTAAATCCCAGCCCCCACCACTTACAAGCTGTGTGATCAAGGGTGGGTCATTGGACCTCTGGGCCTCTCTTGCCTCACCCACGACCTGGTGATGGTGGTCCTTGCCGTCAGAGACCCCAGAGAGTGGGTGGTCTGTGAGACAGGGCTGCGTGCTGTGCTGGCCTGGGGGCACCAGCAAAGGAAACCAGTGCTGGCATCACCTTCCTCTGACATTTGCAGCCCCCAGTCATGTTTGCAAGCACCCGGTGAGGAGGGGCTTTAACCAGTCTCAAGACTCTGACAAGTCCTGCCCGAAAGAGTTCTGATTTCATTGTCTGGCCCAGCATTTCCCTCACAATGTGCCATCAGCGATGCTGCAGAGCTCTTTTCTCAGCACCTATTTGTGCCCCGCAGGAGCACCGTTCCTTCAGGCGGTCAGGATACTGTGTCTGGGGGGTGTTGTGGACAGGAGGGTCCTGCAGACTCCAGGAGACAAGAGTCTGGGGTCTGGCATCCCTGTGAAGTGGGTTCACGAGCAGAGAGCAGATGCGGACTTTCTCCCTGCTGGGCAGGGCAGGGGAAGTGGGGCCCGGGCCTGGCCCTAGGGCAGCATGCTCCACGGGGAGAGGGGGGCAGTTAGCCCACCAGGGGCGACCCCAGTGACGGCGTCAGGAGGTCTCATAGGCGTGTCGGGAGATGGCAGGGAAGGCGTCTTGGTGGAAGTAAACGCCAAGGGCTTCATGGGTATTGAGCAGAGATCAACATTCACTCATTTACTCAGCAAGTACTTGTTGAATGCCTGCTGTGTGCTGGGCCACAGCATGTGCTAGTGACAGACAGCCTGGGTTTGGACGCCCTCTCCACCTGTCCTTGTCTTGAGACCTTGAGCAAGCTGCTTTCCGAGCCTGAGCCTGTTTCCTCACCTGTGGAGTGGGATGCCATAGCACAAGCTCCGAGTATTTGCAGGGTGGCCAGAGGGCTTTTAGGCGGGGGGCCAGGTGCGTCCGAAGCCCTCACAGCCGCTTGGTGACCTCTGAGGTTGGTGCTGGCTGCCTGTCCTCACGCGTCCTCCCCACCTCTTCCCCAGCCGCGACAATTCCCCGAGCCTGAAGGAGATCCGCAACGGCTGCCAGCAGCCCTGCGACCGGAAGCCCACCTTACCTCTGCGCCTTCTGCACCCCAGCCCGGATCTGGTGTCTCAGGAAGCCACACTGTCCGAGGCACGGCTCAAGTCGGTGGTCGTGGCCTCCAGCGAGATCCACGTGGAGGTGGAGCACACCAGCACTGCCAAGCCGGCGCTGACGGCCAGTGTGGGCAACGACAGCGAGCCCAACCTCATCGACTGCCTCATGGTCAGCCCCGCCTGCAGCACCCTGAGCATCGAGCTGGGCCCCCAGGCCGACCGCACACTCGGCTGCTATGTGGAAATCCTCAAGCTGCTGTGAGTGTCCCCGGGTTCCTGTCACCAGAGGATGGGGGAGGGAGGCCTGGCTTTGCAGCTGGGTGCCTTCGTGTTTGCTGATTCTAGACATGCAAGGGTGGGCATGCTGAACGTGTGTGTGCACACATGTGAGAGTATGTACACAAATGGCTGTACAGGATGTGAGGGCACAGGCTTAGGGTGTGTATATGTCTGAACATACACTGTGTTCATGAGAGCATGTGTGTGCACGTAAGGTTGACACAGGGCTAGGGGAATACAGGTGTGCTTGTCCGGGCACAGCATAATGTATACACGTGTCTGTGAGTTTGAGAATGTGTATGTGAGTGCATACATCTACCCATCTACCCACGTGTGTCTGTGAGTGTGTCTGTGTCACTGCATGTTGAATAGGACGTGGATTCACTCCAAGTTTGTGAGTGTCCTTGTATGTGAGGTGGCTCTGGGTGTGTGCAGGCATGACAGCCCAGTGTGTGTCTGGGTCTGCAGATAGCAGTTGGATGCGGGGTGTGTGGATTTCTCTATAGGGGCTTATGTATGTGTCTTCTGTGCCTGAGAGGCTGTGAGTGCACACATGTGGGTATGAGCCTGTGTGCACAAGAGGTGGAGTGTGTGTGTGTTTCTCTGTGTGTGCAAATATGCCCGAGAGCCATCATGTGAGCATGTGTCTGTGGCCCATGCACGCTTTGTGTTTAATGCCAAGTTCCAGTGCGTCTCCCCCCCTGCCCCCCAGCCTCATCCGAGGGGCCAGGAAGGGCATGTGGCATGTAGATCAGACCTGGCTGGTGGGAAGGGAAGGGCCAGCAGACCTAGGTCTGCTCTGGGTGGTGCCACTTCTGAGCCAGGTGCTTGGGGCCTGTCCCAGCCCCTCCCTGAGGGCAGTGGGGGGTGGGGGGAGAGGGGTGTGGTTTACTCTTTGACCCCAAGGGTCTTTCTAGTTCTGCCATCACATACTGTCCAGACCTATCTCAAACTCATGTGTGCCTGGCTCCTGGAGCCCCAGGTGGACGGAGGTCACTGACCACTCCCTTCTGCCTGTGCTGAGCTCTGTGGTCGATGGGCCACTTGGTCTGGAGAAGCCAGATGCCTCCCCACCTGGGCCCCACAAGCCCTGTCCTTGGGGATGGGGCTCTGCTCCCCTCTCAGGACTGAGTCCAGAAGTTGGCATTCCCAGGTGCGGTCCGTGGCCCGTGGTGGGTGGGTTTTGCAGGGGGATTGGAGTATGACTGTGGTCCCATCAGACCGACGTATAGAGCCTATCTGAAGGCCAGGGACCAGGGCCCTTTGATTTAGGGGAAGGCCTGGCTCCTGGGCCACCAGTGTTGCTGGGGTTTCACTGAGTCCCTGTGTCATCGCTGATGGCTGTGCGGCATCTGTTCTGCCTCTCTCATGGACATGTTGCTGCCCCAAGTGAGCTCATGGTCTGCGGGGGTGGAGGAGGCCTGCTGGTTGCCTAACGAACTGGTGACTCAGGCTGGGAGACACCTATGGGTGCCCGCTCTGCTCTGAAAGCAAGGCCTGAGGTGTCTGTGACGGGCACATCTCAGTCTCAGTTCTCTAAAGCAGCAGGAATCCCCACTTTTTTCCAGAAGTGGCAGTCAGCCTTCCGAGGGACAGGTCAGCAATGGCCTGCATCTCCTCCTTGCCCTGGTTGAGGCAGGGCCCACCAGGCCAAGGTCAGTCGGCCCTGCTCCTCCTGACCCTCTAACTCTGGCCGTTCTCCACAAACACCTGAAGCACCCAGGCCCTCTGCCGGCTTGGACCTGACTCATGTTTCATTAAGCACTCAGCATTTGAATTTCGTCATGCAGGTGACACACCCTTTTTGTTCTTCATAAACACGGTAGCGAATGAGGATTCTCTTCTCCCTGATCTGCTTCCAGACTTCCTGCCTGCCTGCATCCCCCAGCTGCCAGGGCATGGGTGGTGGGGGTCAGGGGCCTGCTCGGGGGCTGCCCACTGCGAGCCGGCTGGAGTTCCTGATCTCTGCTTGGGGTAGCATCTCACACCCTACCCAGAGGTCTTCACAACATAGGGCTTATACTTCTGGAAGCCTGTTTTAGGGGAGCTCAGAACACAATTTAGGCTGGATAACTTCGTCTCCTTAGCAACTTTCCTTCTCTAACTCTGCTGCCTGCTCCAGTCCCTGGCCCACTGGAGGGTCTCAAACATGTTGAATCCATAACACGCCCGCAGCTCAAAGTGCTCTGAAGTGTGATACATTAGGAAAAGCACAGATTCCAGACATACTGCGGAGTTCAAGGATTACAGATCCTGTATCAGATTGTGACCTTGGGCAAGTTGCTTGTCCTGAGTTATAGCTGCCCCCCAGGGAGTTGAAGGGGTGAGATAGAGGGCCTGGTTCTAGGCACCACCCAGCACAGACACCTTGCAGGTGCAAACCCTGGGCAAATGAGAGTTACTATACTTTCTGGTTCAAGTGTGTTTCCTAGACACTGTTGGGAGTAAAATGCATCATTGATTTAGTAACTGCACTTTGAACGGGAAAAATCCTAATACAATACAGCATTTAGTGCATACTGGGATTGCAAGAAGCATGCACCTGAGAACAGAGGAAATGTGGCCATAAGCGTCTATGCCCCTGTAGACAGCACTGTTGGCTTCCCTGGGCCTCAGTTTTCTAGTCTGGGAAATGGGTGTCTTCCTCAGAGGGGCTGTTAGGAGAATTTAGGTGACATAGGACCTTCCCAGAGCTGGTCCGGGACTGGGCTGCTGTTGTCAATAGGACTGCTCTGAATGGGAGTTCTGTGTACAGAATGAAAGAACAGAGGCTCTGAAGTGGAATTGAGGGGTCCTAGCAGGGCCTGGTGGGGGGCCAGGGAAGCCATGATTAGAGCCTTGGCCCAGCTTGCCCCACCTGGCCCACCAGAGTGGGCACTGCTCCCTCATGGGCATGCAGGCAGTGTGGCCCGCCCACAGCCGGGGGCCGCAGCAGGCATTGCCCCTCTGAGCCCTGTTCCCATAGGAAGGCCCACACAGCCTTAGGATTTAATACCTTTGGAAAGTAATGTAAGCCGCAAAAAGTTCCCTGGAGACCCTCAGAAAGGAAAATTATGCCCAGCAGGGGTCAAGGTTGACACTGAAATCAGCCTGTGAGGCCCAGGCTGGGTGGTACAATGGGAAGAATGTGGACTTGGGGCCCGACAGAGCAGGTTCGGGTCTGTAGTAGTTTTAAGTCCAGCTTTTCACCTGCTGGGCCCCTGGGTGCAGCTCAGACATTTATGTATCCCTTTGTATCTGTTCTTTCACCAGACATTTATTGTGGACAGACTGGGCCAGCTGTATGTTAATGCCAGGGTTCCAACCGGCCCCTTGCTCTCGGTTTCTCTGTATCTGAGTAGCGCCAACTACCAGACACAGTGACCTTACCCTCCAGTGGGATGAGTGTGGGAAGCAGCTGGCATTCTTGAGGCCACAGGCAGGGGGGACGCCCTTCGTCCAGAAAGAGCAAAGTGCAGCCCTCACTGCGGACAGGTGGGCAGGCCACCTCTTTTCTGATCAGCTCAAATCTGGCTAGTTGTTATCTTGCAAACACCGGATTTTAAAAGAGGCTGATGGGCCATGGCGAGCTGAAAGTCTTCTCAACCCTCGGAGGCTCTTTAGGAGGATGCAGACAGACTTGGGGTTGTCCTAATGACTAGGAAGTGTGACTAGAATGTAGAAGGCAGGTGCCAGGGAGGGGACACAGGAAACGCCATGCATCCCCAGGACAGTCCTGCCCAGGGAAGATGCCGCTACTCCACTGGCACAAACACCCGGAGTTTGGTGAAGGGAAGGGGGATTGTTTGTGGGCTTGGAAATCGTGTCAGACAAGGAGTGGCTGAAATAGTCTCCAGCACCCTGAGCTGGAGGGAGGCTGGAGGGATGGTGAGCCGGCACAAAGTGCGTGCACGCTGCTGGGATCTGACGAGACGCTGGGGAAGGACAGCTGGGACCCAGCCAATGTTCCCTGTTCCTTGCCTACATCCTCTGGCGCTGGGCACCCCACTGCCAGCCGCTTCTCGCGTCAGCTGACCCCACCTTCCCAGTGGCACTCGGGGTCACAGCTGTGTGCCTGGGAAGGAGTGGGTGGCGGGACTGCCTCCGTTGAACACATTGGAGTCAGCCAGACTCGGGTCCAAACTCCATCCCCGGCATTTAGCTAATCATGGTTTTGGACAATGACCACTTCTCTGAGCCTCAGTTTCCCAGGTGTGAAATGGATGGGGATCCCTGTCCATGCATTCTGGTTCTCAGGGTTTCCTCGAGAATTAAATGAATTCATGTGTGCCAAGCATTCGTCCCAGCTCATGGTAGTCAGTGGCCAGGCCAGGCCAGGTCAGGAGCTCTCCTCCCTGCTGGTTATGGGAGGGCTTCTGGTGGAAGTTTTAGGTGAAGCCTGCAAATCAGCAGCAATGTGTGTGCGTATTCATATACATAGACGATCTGTTTGGAAGTTTTCAAATGTGAGTTCCTTGGAATTCAGAGGCCACTCTGTAGAAACTGGACGCTCCCTGGAGTATTTGAGCCCACAGAGCTGCTCCCCAACCCTGGAAGGTCCCTGATGGATGACAGGCAGGTAGAGAGGGAGGATTTGCCCAGGTCCCCAGCCTCAGTGATAATGGCCACTCATTTCTTGATTTTAGACCCTGGGCCACCTATTTGCCTTTTGAGGGGGCAGATATTTCCCAATGTGTCTGCATGGCAGGAGTGAAATGGAATGAAAGGTGTCCTCAACTCACCCCTCTTGCCCACACCCTGGGCCTTTTGAGCATCAAGGGCTGCATAGGTACCTCACTCATGGTCTTCTGGAAAGGTGGGTGGATTTCCTGCTGCTCTCCCAGGCCTTGCTCACCCCCACTCCCCAGTCCCCTGGGAGTCCCTTTAAGGACCCCTGATCCACTCAAGGAGCCACCACATTGGGTTCTCTGGGCTGAGGGCCCAAGAGCCCTGGGCTTCAGTTCAGGCTTCATGCCTGGCCTGGGCCATTGTGCTGGGGCCTTCTGGCTTCTCGGGGGCTCGCACAGCCCACCCGCCCTTGGGCTGTACAGCAGCTTCCCCCCATGCCATGCGGAAGTTCTGTGAGTCAGGGAGACAGTGTGCTGGGAGGCAGCTTCTCATCCCCGGGACAGCTCAACGTTCAGGTTTAGGCAACACCTGTCAAGTTGGGTTACAGTTCTGCTGAGTATGTGCTGTGTCTCTGCCAGGTCAAGGTGCTGTCCCAGGTCCTCAGAACCGTCCCTCCACTTCTATGTCCACCCTGTCACCTGTCTGGCTTGTCCCTGGTGTCACCCACCCCCATCCCAGCAAGAGAAAGGCAGTCCTCAACCATCTGGGCTCTAAACCACTCTTCTGGGCCTCATGCTCCCAGAGCCTCATGAAATCCAGCTTCTGCCTTAGTAGCTCTGTGACCTTTGGCAGGTGGCCTGGCCTCTCTGGGCCTCCATTTCTCCTTGTAAATGGGAGTTCTAGAGCCAGCCTGGCCCTGTTAATGTGAGGACTATTTGGTGCTTGACACCTGAGGCTTGTCAGAGACCCTCAGGACAGCTGAGGTGCCTCACCTCCTCTCCCTGAGCCCAAGGAGGGCCTGGCTGTCTTCTCCCTCCTGGGGGTGGGCAGCCAGACCTCTCACAGCCTCAGGGCAGGCACTCTGCTGACCGCAGGGATCCCACACTCCATCCTTTGGGCCCAGCCAACCCCTAGGCACCTCACTTCCCAGCCTCTGCCCAGCACACCTCCCGTGCACCCCTAACTGGTTGGACCAGGCTCTTGGAGCAGGGCCAGCAGTCACCATAGACCTGGAGCTGGGCCAGGCCAAGGCAAGGAAGCCAGTCTGTCTGCCCTCCTGCTTTCTCCTCCCCCACATCCCATCTCCAGCCTGCGTGAGCTGCCACGTTGGAGCTGACTAGAGGCCAAACTCCAGGCTGGGGGGCGAGGGAGGAAGACCCCCTGCCCTGGCCTCTGCTTCTCACCGAGCTCAGCACTGGGGAGCACAGGTGACACACACTGTTCTGTGGAACACATACTTGGCCGTGTCTCCTTTTACTCAGGGTGAACCCTGGGCCCCAGCTGTATCGCTGGCCAAGCCCGGCGTGCACTGGGTCCCCAGCTCAACAACACTCTCCGGAGCACCAGCCGTCTGCCAGGCCTGGCGCCCCACACGCCATGTGTAGAGATGAGACACAGCCCCTCCCAGGGTGTGTGGGCACCAGAGCTCCTAGAGAGTCTACGGCTTGGGTGGGCCCTGCTCCAGTGCCTCACTCCTGGTGCAGGGGTTGAAGCTTTGGGACCTCAGAGGTGTCCAGCTTGGCTTAGGCTGGTGGGTGAGTGCTAGCTGCCTGTGGGTTTTCAGCAAAGTCTCCAAAGCCAGAGAGATGGGGGAGCCCAGGTTGGGGCCTGGCTGTTTAAGGCAGTCAGTGGAGGCACTGGGTAGGGGTCGGGAGCCATGGCCTCAGAACCTGAGGTCAAATCCAAACCACCAGGGAGTGGCTTGGGTGCGTATAGAACATCTCTGAGCCTTCGGTTTGCTCACCTACAAGTCGGGTGATCATACTTACGGCGGCGTCTGTGAGTGTTAATGGGGAAATGCATGTGCCCTCGGGTGCCGGCTGGAGGCCTGTCCTGCCTCCACTGAGGCGCTGCCTGCTCACACATTCTTTGCCTGCCCATGCCCCTCCTGGCTTCTTAGGGCAGAGTTTGCAGAAAAAAGATGCTGCTTTCTGAAGCTGTGCTTCGAGGACTGGTGGCTAGGAGGAGGAAGCAGGCCATGGCCCCAAACCTGTTGCTTCCCTTCTGGTGGCCATTCTCAGTGGCACAGCTCTGCGGCCACCTCGCC
>JAVSCE010000251.1:0-17840 GCA_032199065.1 Smutsia gigantea | reverse complement strand
CTGCTTGGTATTCTCTGAGCTTCCAGAATCTGTGGTTTGATGTCTGACATTAACATGGGGGAAATTCTCAGTCATTATTTCTACAAATATTGCTTCTATTCCTTTTCCTTCTGGTATTTCCATTATGACTATGTTATAACCTTTGTGTTAGTCCCAGAGTGCTTAGATATTCTGTTCTTTTTTTATTTCAGTTTTTTTTCTCTTTCCTTTTCTGTTTTGGAAATTTTTATTGTCACATTCTCATAGGCTCTTTCCTCAGCTATGTCCAGTCTTCTTATGAGCCTGTCAAAAATAGTCTTTATTCTATTACAGTGTTTTTTATCTCTAGCATTTTTTCTGATTTCTTCTTAGAATTTCCATCTCTCTGCTTATATTACCCATCTGTTCTTGCATGATTTTTCTATTTTTTATTAAATCCCTTAGCATATTAATCATAGTAAAAAAATTCCTCATCTCATAGCTCCAACATTCCTGCCATATCTGACTCTCATTTTGATGCTTGTTCAATCTCTTCATACTGTAGGTTTTGCTTTCTAGTATGTCTTATAAGCTTTTGTTGAAAGGCAGACATGATCTATTGGGTAAGAGGAGTTATGTAAATAGCCCTTATTTATGTAGTGGCAAGATGTGGGGTGAAGGGAAGTGTTTTATAATCCTATGGCTGTCTCAGTCTTTTGATTGGTCTTTAAATGTCCCTCTGTGCTGTGATCCTGACCGTGGTCATTCCCCTTACCCCCACATTCATTAGGTGGGACAGGAGGGATGGAGGAGGCAGAGTTGGGGACGTCACCTCCCCAAGTCATTTAGGCTCTGATAAAAACCCCAAGCATGTAAAGGTCCTTCTGAGGTCAGGCCAGTTCCCTTTCTGCTGAAGGAAGCATGAAGGGATTCTTCTCACATAGTCACTGCAAGCATCTCATAGAATTCCTAGAGATAAAATTCACAAAAATGTGGGGGCCCCTTAGAGTTTTTAGTTGTCAGACCTGTTCACATGGGGCCTCCGTAGACTCCTCTGGGGACACCAGGAAAAGGCCTCCAGTAATTGCCAAGACAGGGCCTGGCAGGGTACTCAGCCACTGGCCTTCTGCGGCATAGCATCTACCGCAGTAGCCCTGACAAACATAAGGGCTTTCAAGGTTTAGAAAGAGGTGTACAGACAGAGACTGTCAAAGCTGCCCATTCAAGGTTTTTGAGAATTCTTTGCCCCTGAGGTGCTGTGACGACTCTCCCTGGACTGTGGAGTGGAATCGTCCCCCACCACTACCTTTTGACTCTTACGTTATTTACCTAAGCAGGCTGACTTTGTTTTTCTGTTTATTTTTGCCCCTTCTGACTGGCTTGATTAGCTAACAATGTCCTGGGTGTCTGTTTTCCCAGGCTCTCACTTCAGATTCCAGGCTGGCAACGGGAGGTTGAGCCTCAGTGACTCCCATTCATTGCTTGATAATTTGGTTTCTTCTTAGTGACTCCTCACCAAATACTGAGCCCTGCCCTGGTGGTTCAGGAAAGGATCATGCCTCCCACCCTTCCCAGAAGGTAACAAATAGATAAAGGCAGACATCCAAAGATCACTACTGAGTGGTTGCATCATTTTCTGGCCCACATGGCATATTAACACTCTGCATAGATTGATATTAAAACATAGTCACAAACCGTGTCCTTAGGAGAACTAAAGGGTGAGCAGAATCCCAGGATGTTCAGGGAAAGAAGCAACTTCCTCCACTGCTCCCACATGTCCAAATGCAAATGTTGTTTATGATTTTATAATGCTATATACAATCACACAACAGAAAAGTGCCAGCAAGGGCTTCTGGCTCAGATAGACACCCCAAAAGTGAGGCATTTGTTTGAATAACTTTAGGCTCTTTTCCCCAAAATCCTTTTGTAGGCTTGATATCCAGAAGGTTGAAAGAAAAATACATTTCTATCAATTGTGCATAAGTTCGGCTATGGTGCTGCAGTTGTCCAAGGCCTCAGCCGGACACAATGACCCTAATCCAGGCACCACCCTGTCCCCTCATGAGGGTTTTTGCTCCCTGTCTGAAGATGTAGCTCCAGGGTCATCCCAGGCCACCGCTGCAGCTTGGAGTGGAGGTCTACACACAGGGGATTTGGCTGTCTCACTGCAGCACCAGCTGGCTGTCTCTGGTGGGAAAGAATTGAAAGAGTGTTTAACACCATGGAAATTGTCTTCCAGGCCCAGATGGACCGTCGCTGTTCTAGCTCTGACAGGCCAGGATAGATATATTCAGAAAGCCTTCCAGCTATTTAGTAACTCTTCCAAAACACTGTCAGCACCCATGCTAGGATGCAGGGAGTGGGAAGGAAGTCTAAGTAGGGAACCAAGCCTAGTTAGTATATATTTGCATAATTATGTTGCAGTGAATGGATGTGTGACTGGTGGCAGGGTGGAGGTCGCCTTGGACCCTGACAGCCAGGAAGAATTGAGCCCCTTTGGGTCAGCACCTCAGACCCCCTTGTGCAGACTCTTGGGCATTTTTAGTGTCAGGTTTAAAAAAAAAAACTTTCCCAGCCTAGCTCACCTGGGAACTAAGAGATAAGTTTGGGCCCCAGGCCCTTGGATGTTCTCTCAAGGGCAGGGGTCAGTCTGAAGCCACCTCTACCTGTAATCTGTCCTGGAGGGCCGGGGTTGGGGGGTGAGGGGGGAAGAAGGGGGAAGGACAGCAAGATCTGTCTGGTCACTGGGTGCAAAGACACCGTGCAAAATCCAGTATTGAAAAACAAGATTATAAAGATACCATAGAATTCATGGCAGCAACACTCTGGATTTAAATATAGCTCTGTGACTGTTAGCAAAATGATGTGGTTATGAGCTGACTATTAATATAGCTGTTTGCCTGAGACAGACAGAAGGGGGGTGGGGAGGGAGGGAGAGAAGGAGAGAGATTGAGAGAGAGAGAGAGAGAGAAGCCTTCACCTGAATTATGAAAGCTCATCTATTTTTAGGCTAAATATGTCCCTTTCCAGACTAACCTTCACTTTTTGCTTTGAAACTTCTTAAATTAGAGCCTCCCCAATTTTTTAAGTTTATCAGTCAGGGAAAGAAGAGGTAAAAAAGCAGTGGCCCTGGGCTCCCTGGTTTACTGACAATCTTTGCCCATCACAAAATAGTTTCTCAGGTTGCAGAAGTTCCTAAAATGTCAAATATTTCTCCCATCCATGGCATCATAATTTTTAAATAAAATTTCATCAAGCTCTCTAGAACCACACATTTGAAAGAAAGAACACAATACTTGATATGGAATTTAGTCTCAATGTTTCAAAAGGAAACCTTGAGTACCTTTTCTAACCTTTTGTTTTGTTTTGCATTGGCATCTAAAGATACAAAAAATACTCTGGTTCTCTGGTTTCATGATAACCTATATTTTAAAATCACTTGTAAAGCAGTATTTTTACTGCTCTTACATTTTTTCCTTCAGCATATTAAACAAGCCATTGCCCTTATTAGGTGGGAATTACTAATTGTGTTTTGATAGACTGTCAATTAACCATGGCTGTTCCTTGCCTTACATAACTCTATTAATGACCTCATGATGTCTGATTGTGAATAAACTTGAAATAAACTTCTGTAAAAGAACAGCTCTGGAAAAGAACAGGTTCTCCAGGTAAGGCAGCTGACTTATGATCTGTGCAGTAAATGACTCTGTGTTTTAAGTGAAACACCAGATTGTTTGGCTATTAGCCAGTTTCATGTAAACAGGAAAAAAAAAAAGCTTTTCTCCTGTGGCAGTATTTCCATTACTTCCCTCATGTAATGGTCCAACATGGTCTAGATAGTCATTAGAGGGGAAGGAAGAATACAAATATTGAATTTTCTATTGGAGCCAAAACTAAGTAACTTAATTGGGCTGACTTTGGAGAATCACAATTGCCGAAATATTCTTCTTTGCTTTAAGTTAGCATTGCTTTGACCATACGGATGAACTTAGAATGTTCATAAAGAAAAACGGGCATTGCATTTCCTCTAAAGAATCAGTCCAAAATGAAGTCTTTCCTCCTCATCAGCTTTGAATCACAAGGGTAAGTTTTCAGCTAGCTGTCTGAGTCAGAAGAAAACATTTCTTCTCATCCTGGTCAGTGAACACGCACTGAGCACGCCCTGTGTGAGTCTGGGACAGTGAGCAGTGAAAACGGGTCTCGGCACTGCCTCCAAAGGGTGTGTGGGCATTCAGGGGTGAACATGCCCTATCAGAGAGCCATTCCTTGCAGGATTTTATATTTCTTAAGACATTTCTGTGGTTAATATAGTTTCCCCTCAAATTGTTCCCTTGAAACTAAATATATCGCCTGGAATGAAATGTCTGAGTATATGAATTTCTGAAAGAGATAAATTCCTTGAAATTCCTGAATGTGGAAATTTCTAGTAGATTATTTGGCTAGTATAGTTCGAAAACTCCTTGGGCTAAGTCTTACTGATTTTCACAATCCATGTGAAATTTAATATGAATTACATTACATACTATATTGTGAGAAAGGTCCAAAAAGATTCAGCTCATTCCTATAAAACCCATCTGCACAATGTATATATTTGTGTATGAGAGATATAGTTATGTTTTTGTTAGGTCTCACTGGTCATTTGTTGGACTTCTCTACAGAAAACACCATCATTCATGTTTTTAAAAGATAACTCTCCTCTGAAAAAGCTGCTCACTATCTGAAGATGCCTCTGTCTTCTCCAACAGAAGAAGATTTGGTTTTATTTCATTTTAGACCCCTTTGCTTCTTTCATATGAGCATGGATATTTTGACTTAAATGCATTGAAATCATTGGATATGTTCTTCCAGAAGATTATTTTGCAGATAGAAACGTCCAAATGCATGGTTGAGCCCTACCATGTTTGGTTTTACCTTAAGTCCCAGTGTTGCTAATTACCGGAGCAGAATTGGGATTTCCTTTTCTCATTAAAGCATACAGCTCCCGACCTAATGGGCTACATTCTCCTGCCATGAAGACACTGATTCTCAGTGGCTTCATGCCTTGGTCAGGACTTATTAGCCCCCTGGAAGGGGGTCCTGGGTCGGAGAGGGAGAGGTTGCAGAAACGCTTGCCAGAGGGCTTGACCTGCATCTCCAAAGCAGCGAATGAATGATGTCATTCCAAGTGTTTAAAAAAAAAAAAAGAAAGAAAGAAAAGAAAAGAGGGGGGAAAAAAAGCAGAAGAAGAATCACATTATTCTCACAATGTTCCCAAACACCAGAGTCTCATTATGATAATGCTGTTTTTCAGGTGCATTTAAAATTTCACCTGAAAACCCCTTTATGCTTTCTTCCACTGAAAGATTAAGTCGAAACAGAATCTGGCCATTGTCCACCAGCCAGAAAGAGTCAAGTTGGGAAAATGAACATTCTCCCCAAGAGAGGGACTGCTGCCTGGCATGATAGGAGGAACACAGAGGCAGCAGTATTCCAGTATTCCACATACTTATTGAGCATCATGTATGTGTCAGGCTCTGTTCTAGACACAGGGGAAAGAGCCAGAGCATCTGTGAAACAGGTGGAGTCCCTGGTCCCAGGAGTGGCCTGGGGCCCACCTGCACCAAGTTTTTCGAGCCCCGCTGGGAGCTGTGAATCAGCTGTGGCGAGTGGGTTATACCAAAGGATTAGCAAATGCTACCAGTAAGGCTTTTATCATTCTGTTGAGAGAGCAGGTTGTTAAGCATACACAGCACACCTCTATGTGCATTCTCTTGGAGGAGATAGGGGAGACAAATAATAAATAATAGCTCTGGGATATGTCAGGGGGCGATTATGTCATCAGGACAAAGAAACTATGGCAGGGGAATAGATGGAGTGATGGACTGAAATACATGCAACATTGTACTTTTCGTTTGGCGTTTGTTTTGGTAGGTAACGGGTAAGCAATATGGTTTGGCTGGAAAGGTCCTGGAGTGGGGGAGTTGTGAGCTCTGGGTGCTCACCCCTGAGGTTTTGTGATTTTCTGTGAGTCACTTATCCTCTCTGAGCTTCAGTTTCCTCATTGATGACATGACGGTATTGAACCATATGCTGCCTAAGATTGCTCTCTGCTCTGTGATTCTCTTCTGATTTTTTAAACTATAGGATTAAGTATAATTTCTCTAACTGGGCCAAAAAAGTTATTTAAGGGCAGAAACAAATGTTTAGAGAAAAGGAATAATCATTGCCAGATTCACTACAGGCTTCTGTACATCTGAAGGTATTTGTCAAAGCATAGAGTCTTGGGATCAAGAGGAATCATGTACAATTGCTGCCTGACCCAGAAGATCATAGAGCAAAAAGGGGCATAGACATGGTAGAGGCATTACCTAGAATAAATTCACTTGAAACCTGTTTTCTAATATGACCAGTGCCCTAGTGATGAATAAGCAAAACCCCAGGATATTCCAGACTTTTCATCATGGGACCAAATTGTCCTGCTGCCCTGCCCCCCTTCCTGCCTTCCCACAGCAGCCAGGGGAGGGAGACAAAAGGGGCAATGGATCATTTCCTCCATCCGAGGGGAGGGGCCGGCTTCCACCGGGCTGGCGTGCATCACCTGTCTGTTCTACGTGAGCGTTCCCCAGCAGGGAAGGTGGGGGCTGCTCCCAAGTCTTCCTGCTGAGGCTGACTGTCTGTGATCTATTAGGCAAATCATTTAAGCCTTCTGAGCCTCGGGCCTTTTTACTTCATTCTTTTCTTTTTTAATCCATACAATGGGAAGAAGACCCACCATCTGTTAGAGCTGCTCTGTAAGGTAAATGGTGGTCTTGTGCTCACTGCACCCTGCAAACTGGGTAATTCTTGTTAAGTGTTATTACGGTGGCATTTCCTCCTAATTAGTAGGATAGTCTTTCTTTATAGGGGTTTCCCACTCTGGCCAAAATACGGGTGATGCCACTGAGACTAATTTCTAAAAGGAGACGGTACCAACAGCTTTCTGAGAGACACCTTCTGTGGCGGTCTTCACGCAGAGGACGGGATGGCCTGTTAACCAGGCTCATCTTCACACGGAAGGGTTATTTCAAAGCTTGGAATAATTATGGTTTAGATGCTGAACTGCAAACAAACACGTTTCCAATGATGAAAATAAGCCTGTAGATGTCTGGAGGTAGTCATGCTTTTCTTTACCACTTTGGAGAGCTCTGCTCACTGTAAAAATGAAAAGGGAATACAAAGAAAACATGAATATGGAAACTGCCTTCATTTCCATCTTGATTTTTTAAAATTTATTTTGTCCAGCAGTTTATTGTAAGTCCATACTGTCCATTCTAGCATCACTAAAGCCTTTACAGGACTTTAAATTTCAAAGCTACAGGTCGCCCACAAGTGCCACTCTTCAAAGACACTTTGGATTAAATGAAACAATATTTGTGTAATACAGACCCTGGATCTTTGAACTTTTCCTGTTCAATTCATCCCTACAAAGGTTCAATCAGGAGAGATCAGAAGACACTGTGCCCTGAGCCATTTCCATCTGCCGCTCAAGTCTGTCCTTTCAAATATCTTTTCTATCAACAGAGGAACAACAATTTATTTGGAGGGTATAATAATCATAATTCAAAAGCCACTTTCAAAGAAGCAATGTCCTTTGCTGGTGAGTATGGCGTAGGCCCATGTATGCACTATTTGAATTGAAATTTTAAACCTTGGCAGCCTTGTGATTCCTCGTCATGTTACAACTTGTCTGACTATTGATAACTTGCACTTACTGCCAACAAAAAATTCCGGCCCAAGAGGCCCAGCGTTTGGTGAGCCTTTGTATCAGTCACTCAAGCATATTTCACTTCTGAATCTTGTGGTTTTGCCTTCAGTGAAAGAAAAACTGATCCTAACAGTTTTAAACTTGTTAATTCAAGCCATATGTCAGAAACCCAGTCTCCAGATGGTGCCATACCACCTTATATTTACAGGGGGCTGCTTTTCAAAACATTATTCTAAAAGCTATATTTGCCCCAAAGTTAATAAGTGGCATCTTGGTGCTATTGAGTACTGTTTTTAAATAATGCAGGCTTGGAAATTGCATGCTGATATAGCAAAAATATACTGATTATTAAACACTAATTACTCCCTGTTTTATTGGCAAAAACGTGCTAATCAAGTCCTTGAGGAGGGACGTATCCTGAAAGGGAGAACGCCCTGCCAATCCTTTCTTTCCAAATATGGCAAAGAGGAAAGAGGAAACAGAGAGGAAAATCGTGACCTTGTTGATTATAAATAAGGCTCAAATGTTTCAGGGAAAAGCATCCATAACAGAAATACAGTTACAACTAAGAGACAAAATCCCTTTCTGATCTCGGCTTTGAGAAAATGGGCGAAATGAAGCGAGGGCTCCGATGCCCTAAAAAGCCAGAGACTACCAAGCACCTTCCCTCCATTGCCCAGTGCTTTTTAACTGGGGTCTTTAGCTGGCAATCCTACCAACTTGGAATATAAGGAAAGATTCTCCAACTGAATATTGAATTCAGTCTCCCAAAACACCTACAAGGAGACTACAGATGGATTAGAGCCTAATTATCTTCAAACAGCTTTGTTTGATCTTCAGAGTCCAAGCAAGCATGGTTTTGATTTGAGAGATGAGCTCTTGAATGCAGTCGGCCCTGTATAGATGGTTGGTGCACGTTAAACATATTCTTTCTTTCTTTTTCTGGAGTGAAAAAAAAAAGGTGTCTTCCTTGTGTCTGCTTCCTGGTGGGCATTTGTATCTCCATTCTTACTTTACAGACTTGCAAAGTTCACTGGCAAGATTCTTACATGTGGAGGACTGCTCTGCTAGCGGCGCTCGCTGCTTTAATTCAATTCATTCCCCACTGAAATCAGTTCCTGTCTTTTTGTTTGTATTTCACGCATTTCTCCCAGTTCCTCCATATCTCTTTTCCTATATAACTCCTTACATTCCTAGATTCTTCTTTTTCTCCTATTCTTTTATATTTTTTCTGGACAAATCAAAACAATGGAATGGGGTTTTTCTTTGAACCTTAGGAAGTGATTTCAAGGGATTTTCCAAATCATAAAGAATGCATCTGTTATAAATAGTGCAATGCATTTAAAACTTTTCCCATGACAATAATAAGGTTGTCATATGTGTAATTTTCAAAGTACAAGCAGTGAAATTAAAAGAGTCTTAATTAGAGAGTCTGCTTTTTTCCCTAAACCTCAACAAATATACAGACCAATGTCTGTACTTAAAAGCAGGACAGATCTGTTGGGGGAAGAGAAATGATGGAAGTGTTCAAGGGAATGATAAATTTCATGACTTAGTAGCTATTTATGGTTTCAGAAACAATGCTTCTAAGAACGAAATTTAGCAGTTGTCTGATTAAAAACACATACATGGGAATGTTCTGATTCAAGGATGGAGGGAAAAAAAAATCCATTCAGGATCTTCCCATTTAGCTAACCAAGCCATCAGAGTTCACAATCCTCTTTCCTACTGCAGTGTAGACAAGGTTGGAGTGAAAAGGGCACATTGCCTCTGGAGCATACAGGCAGGCAGAGGGAAGGAACTCAGCCCAGCCGCTAAATTCAGGACTGAAGAGAAAGCTGAACGCTTCTTCCGACTGTTATAAAGCCCCACCCAGATAACTCTGCAGGATACAGTGCTCTGTCATTTGCAGCTGACGTTTAGTTAAGACTGAGAAATAATAACAAGTTGTGTTTTCTGATGCCAGATTATAATTGATGCTATGGAATGAAAGTAAGATTTCCAAATTAGGCCTTCCTTAGTAGTAAAATTGCTTAATGGTGAACTCCTTACAACTGGGCATTTTTTTAACTATCTCAATCTCCTTAGTTTGTTTTTTGTTAAAACAGATTTTTTTTTTTGTCTCCTGCTTAGGTGTCGGTACTGACGCTCTGTCATGCCTCAAAGGCTATTGGTGAAACTTGTACACTGTGCCCCACCCCCCTTTTTATTTGGTAATATAAAACTCTGGTTCTGATATATATATATATATACTTTCTAAATCAAAAGAGACACTTACTGATTGATGCCCAGAATAAAAACCACGTGAAATTGTGTGAAGCTGAGGGTTTTCAAGTTATAAAAACAAGTCTGCTTGGGTCTTGAAAGAGTACAGTGTTTCTGCATAGTTTAAGAATAAAAACCTATTACCCAAATGGAGCCCGATAATGGTGCAGTTTTGGTAAACTGCTGTCAGGAAACTTCTGCCACTGAGTATTTATGGAAGGGCTACCTGAGTACAACCTAGTATTTAGTCTAAGGCTGTGTTGTTTCTAGCATGACTTTCATGAAACTTTATTTGGAGGACAGCAGATGATGGAATTTCTAAGGAAGCCAACTGCTGGACAGTTACTAAATTATCTTCTAACAAGCTGAGTCACTCAGGACATATTAGGTTAACTGACCATCAGCAGTGACTCCTAAAATAGATCACACTGATTGAACTGCCCCCGAGGCTGCAGCTTCTGATAAATTTTTAATGTCACAGAATCAAAATGATTAAGTTATAAACCGCATGGTTTTTAACCCAGGCTATTTGAAACACTCTCCTCTTTTCTGAACATTTATCCTTTTATGTTACCATTTTCATTGTTTATAAGAATAAAAAAACATTAATCAAATCTTTAAAATATGAAACAAATAATGTCTTATTGAAGTATAAAGCAAATAAAAGCAATCTATTGGTGGAGTTTCTCCTTTGCCATTTAATTATTGTTGCCTTTTAGGAATTTAACGTTTCATATGACATATATGAATACATTTACACATTTTCATTGCTGTCTAGGATTTCATCTTCAAAAATACATTGTTACAGTTCATAGCCTTTTGAAATGATGGCCTTTAAGAAAAAACTGATGTTTTGCTAGAAATAGGAAGCAGTATGTACAGTGATGACAATTAAGAAAAAACTGATGTTTTGCTAGAAATAGGTAGCAGTATGTACAATATATATATTTTTGATTTTTTTAATATAATTTATTTTATTATCATTAATCTACAATTACATGTGCAATATTACGGTTATTAAACTACCCCTTCATCAGGTCCCCCCCACCAACCCCATTACAGTCACTGTCCATCAGCCTAGTGAGATGCTATAGAATCACTACTTGTCTTCTCTGAGTTGTACTGCCCTCCCCGTGCCCCCCCAACATTACATCTGCTAATCGTAATGCCCCTTTTTCCCTCTTATCCCTCCCTTTCCGCCCATTTCCCCCAGTCCCTTTCCCTTTGGTAACTATTAGTCCGTTCTTGGGTTCTGTGAGTCTGCTGCTGTTTTGTTCCTTCAGTTTTTTTCTTTGTTCTTATACTCCACATATGAGTGAAATCATTTGATACTTGTCTTTTCGGCTTGGCTTATTTCACTGAGCATAATACCCTCTAGCTCCATCCATGTTGTTGCAAATGGTAGGATTTGTTTTCTTCTTATGGCTGAATAATATTCCATTGTGTATATGTACCACATCTTCTTTATCCATTCATCTACTGATGGACACTTAGGTTGCTTCCATTTCTTGGCTATTGTAAATAGTGCTGCAATAAACATAGGGGTGCATCTGTCCTTTTCAAATTGGGCTGCTGCATTCTTAGGGTAAATTCCTAGGAGTGGAATTCCTGGGTCAAATGGTATTTCTATTTTGAGGTTTTTGAGGAACCTCCATACTGCTTTCCAAAATGGTTGAACTAATTTGCAGTCCCACCAGCAGTGTAGGAGGGTTCCCTTCTCTCCACATCCTTGCCAACATTTGCTGTTGTTTGTGTTTTGGATGTTGGCCATCCTTACTGGTGTGAGGTGATATCTCATTGTGGTTTTAATCTGCATTTCTCTGATGATTAGCGATGTGGAGCATCTTTTCATGTGCCTGTGGGCCATCTGAATTTCTTCTTTGGAGAAGTGTCTATTCATGTCCTCTGCCCATTTCTTAATAGGATTATTTGTTGTCTGTTTGTTAAGGTGCATAAGTTCTTTATATATTTTGGATGTCAACCCTTTATCAGATACGTTTTTTATGAATATATTCTCCCATACTCTAGGATGTCTTTTTGTTCTACTGATGGTGTCCTTTGCTGTACAGAAGCTTTGCAGCTTGATATAGTCCCACTTGTTCATTTTTGCTTTTGTTTCCCTTGCCCAGGGAGATATGTTCATGAAGAAGTTGCTCATGTTTATGTCCAAGAGATTTTTGCCTATGTTTTTTTTCTAAGAGTTGTATGGTTTCATGACTTACATTCAGGTCTTTGATCCACCTTGAGTTTACCTTTGTGTATGGGGCTAGACAGTAGTCCAGTTTCATTCTCTTACATGTAGCTGTCCAGTTTTTTAAACACCAGCTGCTGAAGAGGCTGTCATCTCCCCGATGTATATCCAAGGCTCCTTTATCAAATATTAATTGACTGTATATGTTTGGGTTATTGTTTGGATTTTCTATTCTGTTCCATTGGTCTGTGGGTCTGTTTTTGTGCCAATACCAAATTGTCTTGATTACTGTGGCTTTGTAGTAGAGCTTGAAGTCAGGGAGTGTAATTCCCCCTGTTTGATTCCTCCTTCTCAGGATTGATTTGGCTATTCGGGGTCTTTTGTGGTTCCATATGAATTTTAGAATTATTTGTTCCAGTTCATTGAAGAAAGGTGTTGGTAGTTTCAAAGGGATTGCATTGAATCTGTAGATTGCTTTAGGTAGTATAGCCATTTTGACAATATTTATTCTTCCTAGCCAAGAGCATGGGATGCATTTCCATTTGTTAGTGTCCTCTTTAATTTCTCTTAGGAGTGTCTTGTAGTTTTCAGAGTACAGGTCTTTCACTTCCTTCGTTAGGTTTATTCCTAGGTATTTTATTCTTTTTGATGCAATTGTGAATGGAATTGTTTTTCTGATTTCTCTTTCTGTTAGTTCATCATTAGTGTATAGGAAAGCAACAGATTTCTGTGTGTTAATTTTGTATCCTGCAACTTTGCTGAATTCAGATATTAGTTCTAGTAGTTTTGGAATGGACTGTTTAGGGTTTTTTTATGTACAGTATCATGTCATCTGCAAGTAGTGACAATTTGACTTCTTCTTTACCAATCTGGATGCCTTGTATGTCTTTGTTTTGTGTGATTGCTGTGGCTAGGACCTCCAGTACTATGTTGAATAACAGTGGAGAGAGTGGGCATCCCTGTCTTGTTCCCGATCTTAGATGAAAAGCTTTCAGCGTCTCGCCGTTAAGTATGATGTTAGCTGTGGGTTTGTCATATATAGCCTTTATGATGTTGAGGTACTTGCCGTCTATACCCATTTTGTTGAGAGTTTTAATCAGGAATGGATGCTGAATTTTGTCAAATGCTTTTTCAGCATCTATGGAGATGATCATGTGGTTTTTGTTCTTCTTTTTGTTGATGTGGTGGATGATGTTGATGGATTTTCGAATGTTGTACCATCCTTGCATCCCTGGGATGAATCCCACTTGATCATGGTGTATGATCCTCTTGATGTATTTTTGAATTCGGTTTGCTAATATTTTGTTGGGTATTTTTGCATCTACGTTCATCAGGGATATTGGTCTGTAATTTTCTTTTTTGGTGAGGTCTTTGCCTGGTTTTGGTATTAGAGTGATGCTGGTTTCATACAATGAGTTTGGAAATATTCCCTCCTCTTCTATTTTTTGGAAAACTTTAAGGAGAATCAGTGTTATTTCTTCTCTGTATGTCTGGTAGAATTCAGAGGTGAATCCATCAGGCCCAGGGGTTTTGTTCTTGGGTAGTTTTTTGATTACCAATTCGATTTCGTCACTGGTGATTGGTCTGTTTAGTTTTTCTGTTTCTTGCTTGGTCAGTCTTGGAAGGTTGTATTTTTCTAAGATTGTCCATTTCTTCTATGTTTTCCAGCTTGTTAGCATATAGATTCTCATAATATTCTCTTATGATTCTTTGTATTTCTGTGGGGTCCGTCGTGATTTCTCCTTTCTCATTTCTGATTGTGTTTATGTGTATAGATTCTCTTTTTCTCTTAATGAGTCTGGCTAGGGATTTATCTATTTTGTTTATTTTTTCAAAGAACCAGCGCTTGGTTTTATTGATTTTTTTCTATTGTTTTATTCTTCTCAATTTTATTTATTTCTTCTCTAATCTTTATTATGTCCCTCCTTCTGGTGACTTTGGGCCTCATTTGTTCTTCTTTTTCCAATTTCAGTAATTGTGTCTTTAGACAATTTATTTGGGAATGTTCTTCCTTTTTTAAATAGGCCTGGATTGCAATATACTTTCCTCTTAGAACTGCCTTTGCTGCGTCCCACAGAAGTTGTGGCTTTGTGTTGTTGTTGTCATTAGTCTCCATATATTCTTTGATTTCTGTTTTGATTTGGTCGTTAACCCATTGATTAATTAGGAGAGTGTTGTTAAGTCTCCATGTATTTGTGAGCCTTTTTGATTTCTTTCTAAAATTTATTTCTAGTTTTATACCTTTGCGATCTGAGAAGTTGGTTGGTAGGATTTCAATAGTTTTGAAATTACTGAGGTTCTTTTTGTGGCCTAGTATGTGGTCTATTCTGGAAAATGTTCCATGTGCACTTGAGAAGAATGTGTATCCTTTTGCTTTTGGGTGTAGAGTTCTGTAGATGTCTGTTACGTCCATCTGTTCTAGTGTGTTGTTCAGTGCCTCTGTGTCTTTACTTATTTTCTGTCTGGTTGATCTGTCCTCTGGAGTGAGTGGTGTGTTGAACTCTCCTAAGATGAATGCATTGCTGTCTATTTCCTCCTTTAATTCTGTTAGTATTTGTCTCACATATGCTGGCGCTCCTGTGTTTGGGTGCATATATATTTATAATGGTTATATCTTCTTGTTGGACTGACCCCTTTATCATTATGTAATGTCCTTCTTTATCTTTTGCTACTTTCTTCGTTTTGAAGTCTATTTGTCTGATAGAAGTACTGCAACAGCTGCATTTTTCTCTTTGTTGTTTGCATGAAATATCTTTTTCCATCCCTTCACTTTTATTCTGTGTATATCTTTGGATTTGAGGTGAGTTTCTTGTAGGCAGCATATAGATGGGTCTTGGTTTTTTATCCATTCTGTTACTCTGTGTCTTTTGATTGGTGCATTCAGTCCATTTACATTTAGGGTGATTATTGATAGATATGTACTTATTGCCATTGCTGGCTTTAGATTCGTGGTTACCAAGGGTTCAAGGGTTGCTTCTTTACTATCTAACAATCTAACTTAACTTCCTTGTTAAGTTATTGTAAACACAGTCTGATGTTTCTTTATTTCTCTCCTTCTTATTCCTCCTCCTCCATTCTTTCTATAATAGGTGTTTTATTCTTTGCCTTTAGTTAGTATTTGGATGGTCTGCTTTCTTTGCTATGATTTTATTTTCTCTGGTGACATCTTTTTAGCCTTAGGTGTGCTTCCATCTAGAGCAGTCCATTTAAGATATCCTGTAGTGGTGGCTTATGAGAGGCAAACTCTCTCAACTTTCGTTTGTCTGGAAATTGTTTAATCCCTCCATCATATTTAAATGATCATCGTGCTGGATACAATATTCTTGGTTCAAGGCCCTTCTGTTTCATAACATTAAATATATCATGCCATTCTCTTCTGGCCTGTAAGGTTTCTGTTGAGAAGTCTGATGATAGTCTGATGGGTTTTCCTTTGCAGGTGATCTTTTGTCTCTCTCTCGCTGCCTTTAATACCCTGTCTTTATCTTTGATCTTTGCTATCTTAATTATTATGTGTCTTGGTGTTGTCTTCCTTGGGTCCCTTGTGTTGGGAGATCTATGTCCTTCGGTGGGCTGCGAGACTATTTCCTTCCCCAGCGAGGGAAAGTTTTCCTCAATTATGTCTTCAAAGACACTTTCTATCCCTTTTTCTCTCTCTTCTTCCTCAGGTACTCCTATAATGCGAATATTGTTCCATTTGGATTGGTCACACAGTTCTCTTAATATTCTTTCATTCCTAGAAATCCTTTTATCTCTCTCTGCTCAGCTGCTCTGTACTCCTGTTCTCTGTTTTCTATTCCATTAACAGTCTCTCGCATGTCATCCATTCTGCTGTTAAGCCCGTCGATCGCTTGTCTGATTTCTGTATTGTCTTTCCTCAGTTCCCTCACTTCCTCCCTCAGCTCTTGCACATTTCTCTGTAGGTCCATCAGCATGGTTATGACTTTTATTCTGAATTCTTTTTCAGGAAGACTGCATTTCCATCCCTTCAGACTCCCTCTCTGGGGTTGTCTGGTTGATTTTGGTCTGAACCATATTCCTCTGTCTTTTCATGGCTATAGAATTGGTCACTGATACTTGCCACGTATGTCAGCTGGGCTCTTTAACACTTTAAAAAGAGAAGAAAAAAAGAGAGGAAAAAGAAGAAAAAAAGAAGAAAGAAAGAAAGAAAGAAAAAAAAGAAAAAAGAAAGAAAAGAAAAAACAAAAACAAAACAAAAAACAACAAAAACGCCCACTGGACGTAGATTCTGTGGGAATGCTGTAGGTGGCACTATTGCCCCACTATTCCACAGCTGTGGCTGTGCCACTCCGCAGGGCCCTTTATTGCTCTGGCAGGGGTGGGAACGAATAGGAGGCTGTTGATCTCAGTGAGAAGTGTAAGTATGGCTACGCTTCCCCAGTCGCCAGCTAAGGCGTCTGAAACTCCCCAGGACTCCCAGCCTGCTGGGCTGAGTGTGCTGGTGCGATCCGGCTCCTCCGCTGGGCTCCTGTCTCTTTAAGACCGCTGAAGAAAGCACGCATTTTTTTTTTCCTTCCCGGGAGCTGGCTGCAAGCACCCTGGCGCGTTCCTTGCTCAGATCCTGCACCTCTGTCTCTCCAATCTCCGCTGCACTGCGCAATGTGGGTCCGTGCTCCCCGCACAGATCACCGGGGTTGGCTACTTCATGGGGTGTACTTCCACTCCCTCCAGGCTCTGAATCCTCTCCTCCTGCCGGTGCGCTGGGGTGGGGGAGTGCTCGGGTCCCGCTGGGTCGCGGCTCCGTATCTTACCCGCCTCTTGGGGTGCCCAGTCCTCTCGGGTGTAGCTGCACGCTGTGCGCTTTCCTGTGTATTCTCGTCTCTCTTTTAGGAATAGATGTGTTTGCTGTGTTTTTGTAGATAAATATAGTGTTGGGAGGAGATTTCTGCCGCCCTGCTCACACCGCCATCTTCCCGGAAGTTGTACAATATATTAATCATTCCATATTCTTAGTATAAGGCACACTTCATATTTCAAAACTGCAGATTAAAATATGTTGGCCTGAAATATGCATAATTTAATTGTAAAGAAAATAGAATCACAAATTCCCAATTACATTTGTATATCAATTGCCTTCAATATGAGTGGTTCCAGTCTTTGTTTTATTTATAAAGGATTAAAATAAATTTTTGTTGTTCTAGTCTCTTTGATTAAAGAAATCACTAATTTCAATCAAACCTTTATACCTTGTGAAATGAAAGTCTGTGGTGGGTGTGTGGACACTTGGCGGTGACCTAGCAGCCCCCCACCCCCACCATAGCCCAGTCATCTATGTGAATGGAACTGGCTTTGTCAGGCATCTGGCTGAGATTACCTGAAGTCAAGGTGAGAGGATGCTGCAGAGATGCCTCCTGATGGATGTCCATCAGTTTCTCTAATCTCCATCTCCTGGCCAGTGACTGATGAAAGAACGAGCATGTGTCCATATACGCTTTGCCATCAATGAGACCCCAAGGGGAAATCTACCATTATGGCTGCAGGCAGCAAGGGTGGGGTGGGGGGGACCAGAGATGGCAGGAGGAGAAGAGGTTTCTTTCCTGAGTAAAACAGCAAACTCTCTTGTCTTCTTGTCTGACTCCTTCTGACCTTGAACAATGCGTGTGGTGCTGGAGATGCGGCTGCCCCTGTGCCTTTGGCCTCTGATGACATCATGAAGCCAAGAAACCTGTGCCGGACCCCGCCTTC